>PVKP010000950.1:0-140634 GCA_004027715.1 Plecturocebus donacophilus | reverse complement strand
TCCATTAAACCTCTTTTTCTTTTTAAATTATTCAATCTCGGGTATGTCTTCATTAGCAGCATGAAAAGGGACTAATACACATCCAATACCATGAACTGAAGGCATGAAGTGGAAGGGTGGAAAAACACTTCCTCAGTAAGGAAGGCTCAAAGCAGAGAATGTACAGAGGTAAACAACATTTCGGTTACCTTTCAAACACTTACAGAAAATCATTTCCAATTAAAATTCTTCAGAGGAAACACAAAAATGAAAAAGCATTTCATGCAGTAGAGGTAAGGAGCCCATGCAACAGCTGACTCCTCCTTGAAGTTAATTTCCATTTAATATTTCTTATGAGGACCAAACTACTGTGTAACAGACACCAATGGGTTACTCCCCACCACCTTGTCTTTTTATTCTAAACCACATAGTGAGTGAGAAAAACAGAACATAAAATTCTTCCATTGCTCCCGGGGCAATGACTATGCATTTATATTCCTGTTTTATGATGGAGAGGAGGGCCCTGCTCCCTCCTTAAAGGAATCTTAAAATCTATTATGCATTTACCAGAATATGGGTGAAAAATTCAAGATAAAAGCCTAATCATGTATACAGCAATAGTTTGATAGCCTCTACTCTGAGAAAGCAATTACATTAAAGCAGACCCTCTTCATACAACTAATAGTCCTTTGTTTCTGAAATCAGGAGGATGGAAACAGGGCTTGGGCAGAGAAGACCTCAGTGCTCCATCATCCATTTTGGTTTGGAAATTGGTTGAAGTAGAATTTAGAGAAGAGACCAAAGAATTTTTCTTTCTGGAAATGCAACATGGGTATTTGTGTTCTGTTTTTCTTTTCATCAATCAGAAAGAGTAGATATTGCTTTACAGAGAAGAAACAATAAAACTCTAGTTTCTTAGTAGAAAAAAAAGGACCCAAAGACTTGATAATCTCTGACTTTTCTCTTTTCACCCCCACCTCCTCACTATAAGCAACTTTTCCTTGGTGGGTTGGGGGAGGGCAGCAGTGGAGGCTGGAAAGCCTGGGAAGTGGTAAAGGAATAGCCAGATGCATTAGTCTGTTCCCATGCTGTTAACAAAGGCATGCCCAACACTGGGTAATTTATTAAGGAAAGAGGTTTAATGGACTCACAGTTCCACATGGCTAGGCGGCTTCACAATCATGGCAAAAGATGAAGGAAGAGCAAAGGGACTTCTCTCACGAGGTGGAGGGCAATAGAGCTTCTGCAGGGAACTTCTCATTTCTAAAACCATCAGATCTAGCGAGACTTATTCACTACCAGGAGAACAGTATGAGGGAAACTGCTCCCACGATTCAATTATCCCCACCTGGCCCTGCCCTTCACATGTGGGGATTATTACAATTCAAGGTAAGATCTGGGTGCAGGGCACAGCCAAACCATATCACCAGAGTTAGTGGATGCTGCTTGTGGTTGCTTTCAAAGGACACCGGCTGAGTTCTAGTCTGTGCTGCAGAGCCCGGATGGGGCAGCTCCATGCACTCTGGTCCCCAGCCTCTGCCTTTATATTAGGGAGTTAGAAGAGAAATCTCTTTCAGTCCCAAAATCCTATGATTCTGTAAGTGTCAAACTTTCTCTCCCATTTATGCTGCTAGTGAGTTTCCCCACACTCCCCTCCACACATACCAAAAATATGTTTCCTGATTTTCTGTGAGTAGTAGAAAAAGGATCTGATTTATTTTGGAATTAGGACCACAGGGGAGTTGCTGTCTCTGTGCTGTCAGGGTCTGGAGGCTGCCTGGTCTCATCTGGGTCTCTCTGTTGCATCCTGAGCCCTGACTCAGGAAGGAGTCAGAGTGACTCAGGCGTTTTTGCAGCACTTCCATCCATCTCATTGCAGCACCACTGTGGCATCCTGGGAAGCAGTGAGCCCCAGCTAGTAGCTGGTCAAGAGGTACACGGATCGTAAAACAAACCGTTAGCTCTGCAAGAGCCGGCCACCTCCTAATTATGTAAATGGACCTCATTGTTAGGGTAATTTACTCCACAAGGAACCAAAATAAACCAGGCATTTTCTCATAGCAGAATGTTAGAGCTGGTGGAAATCTTGGAAGCTAAGTCCCCATTTACTAATTTTGCTGATGAAAAAAAAATAGGCCCTAAGAGAGGTGAGACTTAATTGCTCCAGATCCTACTCCTGGTCTGGCTGGGAGCAGAGCCTGAACAGAAGCAGGTGGCCTAATCCTGAGCTCTGTGATGGCTCCTTCATTACACTGGGATGCCTGCAGAAGGAATGCATTGTGCACCCAGGAGCATGGCCCCAGCGCGGGACAGAAGGATGGAGGGGAGGAAACTGCTGCAACTGTGAGCAGGCGATGTTGTGTACAACAGTGTGCTCTGTAGTGTGTCACTGTCAGACTGCAGTAGACAGAGTGCTGGAGAAGCATTTTGGAAGTACACAGACCTACAGTCACAGCCAAGCTAAGCTCTGCTTTCTATGTGCTTTGTGATCAGACAATTCACTTTTGAGTCCCAATTCCCATGTGCCTGCAATTTCCTTGCAACACAAAAATATTGAGAAGATTGAATAAAATAATTTGTGTAAAAAATGTGTGACACACATGAGTAATAATATTGGTCCTTCCCATCTTTCTTTGTAACTCCTTTCCTCTAATTTTTTGTTGTTTTGAAAGAGAAGGGTGACATTATGCTAGTTATGTATATTTTATACTACAGAAAAGTAGCAAACATTGCATGGGCTGATATCCTCAATCTGACCTGGGCTACCCCCAAATCACTCCTATCATAGCTTTCTGTTATGAATTGACTGAATCCTCCTAAAATTCATATTTTAAAGTGCTAATCCCCAGAGTGATGGTATTTGGAGTGGAGCTTTGGGAGGTGATTTAAGTCAGGAAGGTGGAGCCCTCAGGGATGAGATTAATGCCCTTATAAAGAGCATTGTATTAATGCCTTATAGAGAGCTCTTTAGCCATCTTCCTGCCGTGTGGATACAAGGAAATGGCACTCATCAGCAACCCAGAAGAGAGCCCTCACCAGGACCCAGCCATGCTGGGACCCTGATCTCAGATCCTTCTGGTCCCCAGAACTATGAGAAATCAATTTTTATTGATTATGAGCTACTTAGTCCATGGTGTTCTGTTATAGCAGCTGTATTAGCCAGTTCTCACACTGCTATACAGAAATACCTGAGACTCGGTAATTTATAAAGAAAAGAGGTTTAATTGACTCATGGTTCCACAGGCTGTACAGAAGCATGGTGTCATCTGCTTGACTTCTGTGGAGGCCTCAGGAAACTTACAATCATGGTGGAAGACAAGGGGGAAGCTGGCACTTCACATGTCCAGAGCAGCAGGAAGAGAGAGAGCAGGGAAGCGAGGAGATGCCACCCACTTTTGAACGACCAGATCTCACAAGAACTCACTCATTATCAAAAGAACATGTGATGGTTAATGCTGAATGTCAACTTGACTGATCTGAAGGATGCAAAGTATTCATCCTGGGTGGCTCTGTGAGGGCACTGCCAAAGGAGATTAACATTTGAGTCAGTGGTCTGGGAAAGGCAGGCCCAGCATTAATCTGGGTGGGCACCATCTAATCAACTGCCAGTACAGCCAGGATATAAAGCAGGCAGAAAAAAAGTGAAAAGACTAGACTGGCTTAGCCTCCCAGCCTACATTTTTCTCCCATGCTGGATGCTTCCTGCCCTGAAACATCAAACTCCAAGTTCAGCTTTGGGACTCAGACTGGCTTCCTTTCTCTTCAGCTTGCAGATGCCCTGCTGTGGAACCTTGTGATCTTATGAGTTAATACTACTTAATAAATGTCTCTTTATATATATACCTATTCCTACTAGTTCTGTTCCCCTAGAGAACCCTGACTAACACACCCTCATGACCAACCTTCACCTCTGACATTAGAGATTAAGATTTGACATGAGATTTGGGCAGGGACACAGATCTCAACCCATAGCGGCAGCCCACCTAGAAAGTGATGAAAATACTTTCTATGCTGAAATGGAGCACTGCTAGCTACTACATCAGTAGGATGCTTGTGTAAAATTAATAATCATAATGATAATCTCCCCATACTATTACTGAGAACTCAAAATTTAGGCCTTAGGAACAAATCCAGGGCATTCACCAGTCATTCTACAGTGTGCTATGTGAATATGACTATCCCTCCTTTTCTTCTTTTTTTTTTTTTTTTAGACAGAATTTCACTCTTGTCACCCAGGCTGGAGTGCAGTGGTGCAATCTCAGCTCACTGCAATCTCTACCTCCCGGGTTCAAGTGATGCTCCTGCCTCAGGCTCCCAAGTAGCTGAAATTACAGGTGTTCACCATCACACCCAGCTAATTTTTGTATTTTTGGTATTAGAGATGGGGTTTCACCATGTTGGCCAGGCTGATCTAGAACTCCTGACCTCAGGTGATCTGCCCACCTTGGCCTCACCAAGCACTGGGATTACAGACATGAGCCACCGCTCCTGGCCACTATCCCTCCTTTGACTAGACTGTAAAGACATTAGATATATACTGACACACCTACAATTTTTTCATAGCATAAAATGGTTCATTGAACAGAAGGAACGCTGCTCAGTATTCATTGCTGTCTCATGGTCTTTTTATGTGAAGCGCTTTCAGATGATCAAGCATTAAGTACAGAGAAGGCAGCTACTGCCACCAGCACTGAATGGAAGCAAGGAAGGTAAAGCGAGAAAAAGACTATTCTACTTATTCTTGAAAATTCTAGTAAATGTCTAGTGTAAAAATGTGACATTTCTGCTACAAATGTAAATGTCTCTTTTATACTCTGTCCTAGTCATTTTGTACTGCTACAATGAAATACCTGAGACTGGGTAATGTATAAAGAACAGAAACTTGTTCCTCACCGTACTACAGGGTGGGAAATCCAAGATCAAGGCACCAGCAGATTCGGCATTTGGTGAGGGGAGCTCTCTGCTTTTAAGATGGCTCCTCATGGCTGCATCCACTGGAGGAGATTGACGCTGTGTCCTCACATGGTGGAAGGGACAAAAGGGCAAAAAGGCGCAGTCCAGCTATTGACCCTGAGGCCTTTGATCAGGGCCCTCATGACTTAGTCACTTCCTAAAAGCCAACTTCTGAACACTGGTGCACTGGAGATTGTTTCAACATTCATTTTGGAAGAGATACAAGCACCCAAACCTCAGGTAAAGGACTGGATATAACATTTTCTATTGCTTACTTTCCTCCTTTGTGCTCCATGGCCTTTTGAACAAATCTCTACTGAGGACATGCTTCTATTATGGTAAGTTTTTGCTTGTCTGTCTTCCTCATTAGAGGAAGCTTATCTAATTCTTGTAATGAAAGGCCTCAATTTGAGCCTACCACTTCAGCAAAGAAGAATAAGCATCAGGGATCTCAAAGTATGAGAAAATGTAAAATTTTCAGTATGGTTGAAGCATAAGGTATGAAGGCGGCAATGAGAGAGATAAGAATGGAAAAGTAAATAGAAGTCAGAATAGGGGCTGGGCATGGTGGCTCATGCCTGTAATCCCAGAACTTTGGGAGGCCAAGGTGGGCAGATCACCTGAGGCCAGGAGTTCAAGACCAGCCTGATCAATATGGCAAAACCCCATCTCAACAAAAATACAAAAAATTAGCGAGGCTTGGTGGTGCATACCTGTAGTCCCAGCTGCTTGGCACAAGAATCGCTTGAACCCAGGAGGCAGAGGTTGCAGTGAGCCAAAACAGCACCAGTACACTCCAGCCTGGGAGACAGAGTGAGACTCTATCTCAAGAAAAAAAAATGTAGAAGTCAGAATTGGAAGTACCTTATATGTATTCTTAAGGAAGTTGGACTTTATCCTGAAAATAACTGAGATCAAATGGTACATTTTCAGCAGAGGAGGGAATGTCTGTGTTCGTAGTTTCAGAAGAATTGTTCTGACACTAAGAGGAAGGATGAATTGGGGGGTGAAACGTATAAAGAAAAGAAGATCAAGGCACATGGCTCACACCTGTAATCCCAGCACTGGGAGGCCAAGGTGGGTGGATCACTGAGGTCAGGAGTTTAAGACCAGCCTGGCCAACATGGTGAAATCCCATCTCTACTAAAAATACAAAAATTAGCCAGGAACGGTGGCGTATGCCTGTAGTCCCAGCTACTCGGGAGGTTAAGATGAAAGCATTACTTGAGCCCAGGAGTTGGAAACTGGAAACTGCAATAAGCCAAGATTGCACCACTGCTCTCCAGCCTGGGCAACAGAGTGAACCCTGTCTAACAAAAAAAATAAAGAAAGAAAAAAACAAGAAAACCTAATGGAGAACCTGAAGGCCAGAAATGATGAAACTCTAAATCAGTGGCATTGAGAAGATCAAGGTACAAGAGTATTATACATATTTTAAGGAGGTAGAATAGATAGGACTTTATGAATTGTTTGTTGGTATGTTAGTCTACTCAGGCTACTCTAATAAAATACCATAGACTGAGTGGCTTAAACAGAAGAAATGTAAGTTTCCACAGTTTCAGAGGCTGGAAGTTCAAGATTAGGGTTCCAGCACGGTCAGGTTTTGATGAGGTCTCTCTTCCTGGCCTGCAGACAGCTGTCTTCTCACTTTATCCCCACATGGCCTTTCCACAGTGCATGGGCATGAAGACACCAATCCTATCAGATTAGGACCCCACCCTTATGACCTCATTTAACCTTAATTACCTCTTAAAAGTCTTATCTCCAAATATAATCACATTAGCAGTTAAGGACTCAACATATGAATTTGGTGACTGGTGGGGACACGATTCAATCCAAGGCAGTTGACAAAAAGGAGTTAAGGGTGGCTTCTAGGTTTCTGGCCTGGGTTTGTAGGTGGACAGGGTGCTATTTACTGATACAGGAAACTCAAGAAAAAGTGCAATGAGTGATTTTGATAGGGGCAGTGACAAATGCAGCTTTGAACATATGTGTGAGTAGAAATGCCCACAGGCAGCTGAATGAATGCATGGGGTCCCCAGCAGACATATTTGCGCTGGGGCCCAGACACCTGAACACTATCAGTGAACTCACAAAGTTGAATCCAAGCAAACAAATCAGAAATCCCAAGGAAAACGGTTAGAAGAAAAAGAGCAGTGAGTCTAAATCAGAACTTTGAACACCACCAGTAATTAAGGACTCCTGGGGACATCAGAGCTCTGTGTGATTGCGGTGGTAGAAATGAAAGAAGAAACCAGGTGCAGTGGCTCATGCCTGTAATCCCAGCACTTGGATCACCTGCGGTCTCCTTTTTCCTCTTCTTGTTCTTGTTCTTTTTCAGACAGGGTCTCCCTTCATTGCCCAGGCTGGAGGGCAGTGGTGCAATCTTGGATCACTGCAGTTTCTAACTCCTGGGCTCAAGTAATCCTTCCATCTCAACCTCCTGAACTGAGGTCAGGAGTTTGAGATCAGCCTGGCCAACATGGTGAAACCCCATCTTTACTACAATAATACAAAAATTAGCCAGGCATGGTGCTATGTGCCTGTAATCCCCGCTACTTGGGAGGCTGAGGCAAAGGAATCTCTTGAACCCAGGAAGCAGAGGCTCCAGTGTGCTGAGATCATGCCACTGCACTCCAGCCTGGGTGACAGAGAAGAAGAAGAAAGAAGGAAGAAGGAAGAAGAAGAAGAGGAGGAGGAGGAAGAAAAATAAGAGAAACAAGAAGAACAAGAAGAAAAAGGAGAAGGAGAAGGAGAAGGGAGGAGGGAGGAAGAAGGAGAGGAAGAGGAAGGAGGAGAAGAGGGAGAAGACAAGGAGGAGGAGGAAGAAGAGGAGGAGGAATTGGAAAGAGGAAAAAAGAAAGTCTGGTGAGAGTGGTGACTCCAAAATCAAGTGCAGAAGATTCTGAGTATAGTGCCTACAGGAACGCCCACCGCCCTGAGAAGGCAGGTGAAATAAAATGTCTGTGAGGTCTACAGAATACCAAATTACTGGAGACCTTGGCAAGTCTTGCTTCACTGGAGGGATGTGGGCAGAATCATACATTTCTCTAACTTTTCCACAAAGACCTCATGAAAGACTTTATCAGATACCTGGCTGAATCCCAGGTGTACTACACCAACTGCTTTTCTCCAAACTGCTTAGTCTGGCTACTCTATTCAGAAAAGGAATGTTAACCTGGCAGTATGTGTTTTGAACTAAACACTTCAGCTTCTAGTGAAAACAAATTATTTGTTAAGTAATCTCACAATGCAGAACCATGGGCAGAGTCCATGCCAAAACTATTAGCCTAGCATTTTAAGAATGTATCTTCTTTACTGTTTCAAAAAAAACAGAACAAATTGTGCCAATCTCTAGTAGTCTGGTACCTCTTCTGATTCCAAGACTCATTTTGAAAAACCAGAAATGCACATATATTCCTCGGGCAGCAGTTTGTAAACTTCATTTTTAGGGTATCTCAGTGTTCTGGAAAACAGTACTTCTGAGCATACAGACTTGGACCATTTTACTTAACTGGAGGTTCCTCTACCTTTGTGGGCTCTCATTATCACTTCAAAATACACCCTTCCTCTTTGGAACCTCTCACAAGTGCACATTCAGAATGATATGTGTGAAAGCTTTATGTGTTATATTCCCTTTCAGAGTTTTATGCCACAAAATCATGCCAAAAAATTTCAGTTTTCAATTTGACTTTCTAAAAATGATGGAAACACATCAGCCTGTCTTTCTCTTGTAAACTCCAAAATTGTATAATCATTTTTCCTCAAACTTCCATCACTTCTATTTTGGGAAAAAGTTTTATTTTTATCACATTTAGGACCAGAATAACCATGTCTCTAGTCCTTTACCTCTTCTGGCTAAGATTTGATCTTTGATTTTTACCAGTTTGAAAAGTAGGACAATAATTGGAAATGATATTTATGTGCTGTTTATTTCTGAGAGAGTGAAAGTCCTTTTCTCTGCCTGCTGGTAAGGTTGGGGTAGGGGTTGTAAGTCATTTGGATTTCTGCTAGCTCAGTAGAGTTGGGCTGGACCATAGATTTAATATCCCTTTGTGTAGATATCTTTGTGTTGGTTTTGCTTGGGGCTTTCTGAGCTCTTTGGGACTTGGGTTAATATTTTTCACCAAATTTGGAAAAATTTTGGCCCTGATTTCTTCAAAAGATTTCTCTGGTTTTATTCTTTCTCTTTTCTGGGATTTAAACTACATGTAGGTTAGACCACATGATAGTATCCTATGGGTACTGACATTCTGTTCATTTTTTTTTTAATCCATTGGTCTTTTCTCCTTCAACTTGAGTAATTTCCATTGACCTTTCCTCAAGTTCAGTGCTTTGTTCTGCAGTGGCACACAATTGGTTATCAAGCCCATTTAATAATTTTTTTAATGTCAGATACTGTATTTTTTTAATTATAGAATTTCCATTTTGTTCATTAACATGTTGATTTCTCTCCTGAAGTGCCCCATATCTTTACATATTACATCTATCTTTTCCTATAAATTCTTTAACATCTTTTAATAGTTGTTTTACTGTTTAAAGTCATTGTCTTCTAATTCTAATAACTGGATTTGCTTCTAGTGACTGCTTTGCTCTAATGGAAGGTCATATTTTCCTGCTTCTTCACATGTAAGTGTGTGTGTATGTCAGAGAGAGAGCAAGAGAGAGAGAGCAAAAGAGAGACAGGGTCTCACTATGTTTCCCTGGCCAAATTTGAACTTCAAACTCTTAGGCTCAAGCAGTCCTCCTATAATTGCCTGATACATTCTTCTTGCCCACTGCACAGATAAAGCCAATTCACGGAGACAATAGTATTGCAATAGAGAAAGAATTTAATTACTATAAGACAGCCAAGCTAAAGGATGGGAGTTTTCACTCCAATGTGTCTTCCCAAAGACTCAAAGGTTACAGTTTTTCAAGGATAGTTTGATGGGCAGGGGGCCAGGGAACGGGTGACTGACTCAGTGCACAAAGACTATTTTCCACACCCCTATGATTTCAGCTCCACCAATCTTGCAGCCCCACTTTTGGCTGCATGAATGCAAAAGTCTGAAAAACATCTCAAAAGACCAATCTTAGGTCCTACAATAGTGATGTTACTATAGGAGCAATTGGAGAAGTCACAAATCTTGTGAATTCCAGCACATTATGGAAAGGAAAGCTACACCTACATTTCAGCAGAATTTGAGCCCTTTCCATAAGCCTAATCTTGTGGCCTTTCATTAGTCTTACTAAGGTGGTTTCGGTCCCCAAACAAATAGGGAGGCCATTTCAGGGAGGAACTATTCTCATCCTTGCTTCAAAGTTAAACTACAAACTAAATTTCTCCCATGGTTGGCTTGGCCTATACCCAGGAATGAGCAGACAGTCAGCCTGTGAGGATAGAAAGAAGATGGGGCAAGCCATGGTAGACTTATCTCACTGTCATAATTTTTGCAAAAGGCAGTTTTACTCCTTCTCAACCTCCCCCAAGTAGCTAGAATTACAGGCTTGCGCCACTGTGCCCAGCTCAACACTTTTTAATTATATTCCTGTTTAAAAAAGAGTGGAGACTGGAATATTTTATATATATATATATATATATATATATATATATATATATTTTTTTTTTTTTTTTTTTTTTCAAAGCAAGTGAAAACCTTTTTCTCTAGCTGCTGATTAGGGTTGAAGATAAAGTGCTGATTATTCAGATTCCTCCTAGAGCCAGGTACAGCTGGAGCTGGACGCCGGTTTTAACTAGATTGAGTTAATATCTGATTAGCCCAACCCCCAGTGCTGCACCCACTGCCCAGGGGCTGAATTTTTTGGATCCTATCAACATTTCAACTGGGAGTAGTTTGAGTTGCAGTTTCAGATAATTTTGGTTTATAATTCAGCTCCAGTAGTGCTCTAGAAGCCAGAAAAAATTCTGGACATACAGTCTTTCTGCTTTTCATCCCTCCCCAACTGTTGCTTTCTCTGAAAAAATCAGGAAAAGAGAGTGTGTGTGTGTGTGTGTGTGTGTGTGTGTGTGTGTGTGTGTGTGTGTGCGCGCGTGTGTTTTCAAAGTAAAAAGGAAGGTTGGACCAAGTCATTTTATTTTGCATTTGGGGTGCTTCAAAAGTTCAACCCAGTCAGCTAGCCCTCACTACCATTCAAGGCTTGGGTGTCTTTCTCTTCCTCCATAGACTCTCCATCCAGAGCAGACTTGTTTCTTCTCATCTCCACCAGACTAGGCATCCATCCCCAAGAATGGACAATTCTACACCTCTCCACTCATAGACAAGAAGCCCGTTTTCTTTGGATATTAGCTCATCATGGCTTCTTTGCATCCACTGCTCTTAGCTAGATCCATAGAAAACTATGGTTTTTCTTTTGCCTCTCTTCCTCTCTCTCTCCTCTCTTTCTTGTCTTTCCTTCCTTCCTTCCTTTCTTTTTTTTTTTTTAACCTTAGGAGCAAAGATTGTTTACATCCTTCTTCAGTCCAACCATAAGCCGACCTCCCTTCAACTTTCAAAAAAATAAAATTTTCAGTATGTCACATAAGAAGTGGAGACACTCCACACTTCTTCAAATGAGACTGCCAACAGATAGCCAGTTATAAAAAGACCTTTTGTCACCCCACCAGCCCTCCATAATGATACATCTTTTCCTCTTTTACAATCTACATCCTGCGGCACTACCATTTCTGACAGCATTTGTTGCTGAAGTGCACAGCTGAAGCAGAAAGTCCTAATGCAGGGACTGGGTCTAGGAAGCTATATGCTGAGGGCAGGACAGCTAGACACAGCGAGTGCTACAGTCTTGCTACCAAGAATGGCCAATGTGACAGAGACCAGAGCAAGATGCCGAGGACGATGCAGATCCCACAGAATCACACAGAGTGTATTTAAGCCAAGTCCAGAAGATACTGTACCCTAACTATGTTTGTGAAAGTGCTTTCTCAATAATTGACTATGGAAAGATCAGTAAGGGCCAAAGGAATCAGAATGTAATCAGTCATTCTTACATATTTTTGGTAATTTCCTTTACATTTGTAAGCATACAT
This sequence comes from Plecturocebus donacophilus, assembly GCA_004027715.1. Lineage (NCBI taxonomy): Eukaryota > Metazoa > Chordata > Mammalia > Primates > Pitheciidae > Plecturocebus > Plecturocebus donacophilus. Next base: position 128,675 of record PVKP010000950.1, on the reverse strand, counting down.
TGAGTAGATTATATCTTACTATATATTGTAGATAAGCTTTCTGGTCTGTGTAGTACTTGGTTTTAAAATTTTATGGTGTTATTGTTGTTGTTGTTGTTTTGAGATGGAGTCTTCCTCTGTCGCCAGGCTGGAATGCAATGGTGTGATCTCAGCTCACTGCAACCTCTAACTCTCGGGTTCAAGCGATGCTCCTGCCTCAGCCTCCCGAGTAGCTGGGACTACAGGTGCTCCCCACCTCGCTCAGCTAATTTTTGTATTTTTAGTAGAAACACGGTTTCGCCACGTTGGCCAGGATGGTCTCGATCTCCTGACCTTGCAATCTGCCTTCCTCAGCCTCCCAAAGTGCTGGGACTACAGGCGTGAGCCACTGTGCCAGGCCTGTGTTATTTTTAAGAAAGATTTGTGTCTGCCTGTGACACAAATGACATGTGATTATTATCTTGACTACTGGTGGAAGGAAATAGCTCTAAATGGAAATCATTCTCAGTTGGTGCAGCCAGATAATAATAGCTACAGAATATTTATCCATTTAACCACATGCCAGATACCATACTGACTGCTTCAATATAGTATCTTGGATACTCATAAAACACTGCCAGATTGGTAGGTTATTTATCACCATTTTACATTTGAGGAAACTGGGTTAGAGAGGTTAAATAATTCATACATGTGGTAAATATTTATGAAACAGTCATTATTTGTAGGAACTGGGCTGGGTGCTGGGGTTACATTGGATAAATAAGACAAACTCAGAATCTATTAATATTTTTAACATCTTTTTTGTGCTCTATGAGAAATACAACAGCAACTAAAGAAGCAAACATCAAAATGTCCACAATATGACAGATAAATCCTATGGGACCTTCCACTGCCAGGTCACACATCTTGCTGGACTAATATGAACCTTCCATCCTATGCCTCTCACCCAGGGCAAAGCAACTCAGGATGCGGTTGCTGCCAACAAACCAGCAACAGAAAAGAGAAATTCTCTGTCTCGTTGATCTGTCTAATATTGACAGTGTAGTGTTAAAGTCTCCCACTATTACTCTGAGCAATAGAGCAAGAATCCCGTTCTCTCTCCCTCTTTCTCTTCCTCTTTCTTTCTTTCATTCTTTTTTCCCCTTCTTTCACTCTTTCTTTCTTCTTTTCTTTTTCTTTCTTTCAAAAAATAAAAATAAAAGAAAGAAAGAAAGAAAAGAGAAATTCTCAAGGGGTAAGCCACGTGTGCTCAGTTCTTTCTCCCAAAGTCTCAAAGCCAAAAAATTACTACCTGAGAAGGGGTGTAAAGAGAGACAGGAGGATTACCCTGGTGGAAGAACTTGCACAGGGAAACATCGGATGAGAGGAAAAGATATTCCCCTGAACAAAATCTAATGTGGAAGACAGTCATTAAACTGGAAAAAAAAAATATGTGCACTTAATTTATTCCGATTTTGATTTGCATCATCAAACAGAGGCACAGAGTGCTGGAAGAGTGTGTAATAAGAGAACTCCCCATGGCTTCCCAAGCAGGTAATAGGATTGAAAAGGAAGTACCTAGGCAAAAAATAGGAGAGTACAGGGAGAAAGCAAAAGAACATACGCTAAGGCCTTGAGGCAGAGAATCATGTGTAGTACGTGGAAGCCAAAAAACTAGTGGGTTTGAGAACAGGGAAAGAGGGAAAGTGGCAGAAGAAGCTGCAAAGTTAGACAGGAGCATGTCATGCAGGGCTTTGTGAAATGTGAAGGATTTTGATTATATCGAGGGACATGGAAAGTCATGTGCCCAAGAGTCCACAGCCTCCACCTATACAATTACAATTAACGCTGCTACCAGATTAATGATAGAATTTTCAAAGGGCTTCAAGTTTCCTTTGCAACCAGGTACTAATTCCTCTCATACTGTCTAATTCTTTTCAGCAAACTCACAAATGAGCCGAGTGCTTGGAGGATATTTTTAGTTTCGTGATTAAGCGGTATCCAAAGTAGCTCAATGTGTGTTCTGGAACTTGCATGGATTCATTTTCATTTAATAGGCCTGCCATCAAGTAACCGTTTCATTTATTCATGTCTTCCTTTTTAAACTTTAATTTAGCAAAGCATACTGAATGCCAAAGCTTATTATGCTTCTCAGTCTGTGATTTAGCCAATTTCTGCCTTTTCCAATAACATGTTCCAATCCATCAACATCACTGTAAATCTGAGATTCTCCAGGTCTGAGATTGTTGCTTCTCCTGCTTTCCTGATTTCACGTGGAACCATTTCCTGCCAGCAAATGTGCCCTCCTTTGGGGAATTGCATTTGTGCACATTTGATGCCTCATTTTTCAAAAGGATATTATTCCAAAATGTGAGTAGTACGTAAGGAATCCTTCCTAACCTGGATAAACCAATCAATTAATCACCCAGTATTTAGGGAGCCTCGATTAGAAATAACATAACTAGGCCAGGCACGGTGGCTCAGGCCTATAATCCCAGCACTTTGGGAGGCCAAGGTGGGTGGATCACGAGGTCAAGAGATCGAGACCATCCTGGTCAACATGGTAAAACCCTGTCTCTACTAAAAAAAAAAAAATACAAAAATTACCTGGGCAAGGTGGTGCACACCTGTAGTCCCAGCTACTTGGGAGGCTGAGATAGGAGAATTACTTAAACCCAGGAGGCAGAGGCTGCAGTGAGCTAAGATTGCACCATTGCACTCCAGCCTGTGTAACAAGAGTGAAACTCCATTTCAAAAAAATAACAATAATAACATAACTAGATGCTGGAGGAAATTTTGCAGGGAAAGTGTATGTTATAAGTTTTGCCTTATTTCTGCTTACATTCTATCTGGGAGAGAAAACTCAGATATGTTAAAGAATAACCAATAACACAAGGCACTAGATGATACTCGCCAAATAAATGATTGTAATCCCAAACACTGCAGGAATACAGGGGAGGGGTGATGATTGCTTAAAGGGAATTGTCATTGAGTAAATGGGTCCAAAGGGCTGAGTAGGAGTCAATGTGCAGAGAGGGTGGCTAAAGCATTCTAGATGGAAACAACTTTCTTTTTTCTTTTCCTTTCTTTTTTTTTTTTTTTTTTTTTGAGGTCAGGTCTTGCTCTGTTTCTCAGTCTGGAGTGTAGTAGCATGATCGGAGTTCACTGTAGCCGGGAACTCTTGGGCTCAAGCAATCCTCCTGCCACAACCTCTGGGGTAGCTAAGACTACAGGTGTGTGCCACTACATGCAGCTAATTTTTTAAATTTTTTGTAGAGACAAAGTCTTGCCTGTGATACCCAGGCTGGTCTTAGACTCCTGGCCTGAGGTGATCCTTCCACTTTGGCCTCCCGAAGTGCCGAGATACAGGTGGAAGCCACCACATCCAGCTGGAAACAACTTACTTTTGTTTTGTTTCTGCCATCATATACCCACGAAAACAACTTTCTAATGAGAGGAGATGCTGTAATAGGAGGACTCAGAGAAGCAGTAAGGTTTAAATGATGATGTGGTTATTTGGGAAACAAACAGGATTTAAATGGTAAGGGGACTTGGGAGCAGATTATAGAGGACATTTCATGACAGAATATGATTAATCAGCAAATCAAATCTGTGATTGCAGCTTTGTTGAAAATGGAAGAAGCCTTAGAGCAAGACTCCATCTTAAAAAAGCAAACAAAAACATCCATCTTAAATTCTAGTTTTTTGTTTTGCTTTGTTTTGTTTTTGAGATGGAGTCTTGCTCTGTTGCCCAGGCTTGAGAGCAGTGGTTCAGACGTGGCTCACTGCAACTCCCGCCTCCCTGGTTAAAGCAATTCTTCTGCCTCGGACTCCGGACTACAGGCACCTGCCACCACGCCTGGCTAATTTTTGTATTTTTATTAGAGATGGGGTTTCACCGTGTTGGCCAGGCTGGTCTCAAACTCCTGACCTCATGATCCACCTGCCTTGGCCTCCCAAAGAACTGGGATTACAGGCATGAGCCACCGCACCCAGCAAAATGAGAATGTTTAACACCTGTAATCCTAGAACTTTGGGAGGCTGAGGCTGGCAGATCCCATGAGGCCAGGAATTTAAAACCAGCCTGGACAACATGGGGAAACCCTATCTCTACTAAAAAAATAAAAATAAAAATTAGCCAGGCATGGTGGCACGCGCCTGTAATCCCAGCTACCAGGGAGGCTGAGTCAGGAGAATTGCTTGAGCCTGGAAGGTGAAGGTTACAGTGAGCCAAGATCCCGCCACGACACTCCAGCCTGGGATGGATGTTTTTCTTTGTTTTTTTGAGATGGAGTTTGCTCTGTTGCCCAGGCTGGAGTGCAGTGGCACCATCTTGGCTCACTGCAGCCTCCACTTCGCAGGCTCAAACAATTCTCCTGCCTCGGCTTCCCAAGTAGCTGGGATTACAGGCACCCGCCACCATGCCCAGCTCATTTTTTTATTTTATTTATTTATTTATTTTTCCGTTGTATTTTTTAGTAGAGACGGGGTTTCGCTGTGTTGGCCAGGCTGGTCTTGAGCTCCTGACCTCAGGTAATCCACCCACCTTGACCTCCCAAGTGCTCGAATTACAGGTAAACCACCACCATGATGAATCTTTAAGCTTTTATAGCTCTATAGTTTATACTTCATCTATTTTTTCAAAAGGCTTTTAGGAAGTTTCCAGTGACTTTGGTTATTGTACAAGCAAGCAAAAAGGTAATTTCAAAATAAGCTCAGAACATCATGAAACATGGAATATGGCTGCTGCAAACACCAAACTTATTTGCTTGGCCTAAAATGTTTACTATGCCTTATCAATTTTTCATTTTTAGGCTTGTTAGGAAAAAGAGATCTTCAACTGAAGTATATTCTAGTGACGTTTAGAGTCATGAAGACTCACAGCACCAATGTGAGCTCCTGAGATTTAGAATTACTATAAGCTTTTTGCATTGGTTGGCCTAGGTGAAACCACCCACCACAACCACTCTGTTCCCCTGTAAATATTAGTCATCCTGCGGGATTCAGGTCCTTTTCTACCTACTCTTTGCAATCTTACTCATCCAGCCTTCCTGTTGAGTCATTTCTCTCTGCTGAGTTTCTGCAACACTGATTGTAGCAGTTTTTGTTGCACTCATTAGATGTTCTTTGTTTCTTGGACTTTCTTAAGAAAGAATTTATAAGCAGTAAAATTCACAAATCATATGCATTTTTACAAATGCATAACCATTATTATGATCAACATTTCCATCACCTGCCTTTTCTCAGTCTATCTTCCTCCCACCTCAAGGCAACCACTATCGTGACTCCAATCATCATAGATTCATTTTGACTATTCTTGACTCCACATAAATGGATTAATATATTGGAATAGAATCATACAATGTATGTCCTCTTTTGTGTCTGGCGTCTCTCACTTGATGTAATGTTTTTGAGATTCATCAATATTGTTGTATGTATCAATAGTTTGTTCTTTTTTTATTACTGAGTAGCATTCTATGTAGAAATATGCCACAATTTTTTTCCTATTGATGAACATCTGGATGTGGCCAGTTTTCAGTTTGAATATTTTGTGCAAGGCATTTTGTGGACATGTGTACCATTTTCCTTGAATACCCTGGCATGGAATTGCTGAGTCATAGGTACATATGTATAGACAGATACTTAACTCTATTAGAAACTCAGTTTTCAACAGTGGTTGTATGCATATGTACTTCTACAGGAAATGTAAGTATTGTAATTGTCCATCATCCTCATCAACCTTTATATTTTCACCCTATTTAATTTTACTCATCCTGAAAATGTTAGTGGTACCTCATTACGGTTTTCATTTACATTTTCCTGATGTCTAATGATGTTTCCTGACAAGAATCTATTAATATGAAGCCTATAGACATCTTTATTTGTTGAAGTTCTTCAAATATTTTGCCCATATTTAGGTTGATTTGTCTTTTGATTTATGGGCATTCTTTATATATTCTCAATACAAGTTCTTTGTCAAATATATGGATTTCAATATTTTCTCCCAGTTCATGGCTTGCCTTTTTACTGTCTTGACATTGTCTTTGGATAAACAGACATTTTCTTAGTTTGGCAAAGTCCAATTTATCGTCGTTTTTCCTTTGTCATTAGTACTTTTTGTGTCTCAATAATCTTTGCCATCCAAAGACCATGAAGATATTCCTCTGAGTTCTCTTTTGAAAATTTCATAATTTTACTTTTAAGTCTAGGATGTATGTGACAATAACTTTTGTATTAACTTTTATATGTGTGATGCAGTATGGGTCAAGGTCATTCATATGGCCTTATTGAAATTAAATTTGTTTCCCTATTAAATTGTTTATGTCTTTGACAAAAGTCAACTGATGGTAATAACCTTTGAAATCTGATAAATAAGCTCTTCAATTGTGTTCTTCTTCAAGGATGTCCTGGCTATTCCATGTCCTTTGCATTTTGGAGTCAGCTCATCCACTTCTACCAAAAAAAAAAGTCTATTAGGATTTTAATCGGAATAGCATTGCGTCTATAAATCAATTTGATAAGAATTGACATCTTAACAATTTAAAATTTCCTGCCAATGGTTATGATATATCTCTCCATTTATTATACCTTCCTTAATATCTCTCAGCAATGTTTTGTACTTTTCAGTATAGAGGTCTTAGACATCTTTTGTTAGATTTATTTCCAGATATTAGGGGAATTTCTTTGATGCCTTGTAAATGGCATCATTTTTAAGTCTCATTTTTCAATGTTTATTGTTAGTATATAGAAAAATCATGGATTTTAAAATATTGATGTATATTCCTCAATTTTGCTAAATTTACTTATTGGTTCAAGTGGCTTATAGAGTCCTTGGAATTTCCTAACACAGAAACATGTCATCTCTTAATTCAGGTATCTTTGCTTCTTTTTTTTCACCTTTTGGCTCTTTTATTTCTTGTGAGGTACTTTTCCACTTCCCTCACTTAGTCTTCTAGCACAATGCTGAATAGAAGTAGTAAGAGCAGACACCACTTCTTTCTATAGATCTTTGTGGGAAACTATTTAATATTTCGCCATTAAGTATGATTAGGTTTTTAACAGATATTCATATATTCTTTTTTTTTTTTTTTTTTTTTGAGATGGAGTCTCACTCTATTGCCCAGGCTGGAATGCAGTGGTGCAATCTTGGCTTACTGCAACCTCTGCCTCCTGGGTTCAAGAGATTCTTGTGCCTCAGCCTTTTAAGACTAAAGGCACGTGCCACTATGCCCGGCTAAGCTTTGTATTTTTGTAGAAGCAGTGTTTCACCCTGTTGGCCAGACTGTTCTCAAACTCTTGACCTCAGGTGATCTGCCTGCCTGGGCCCCACAAAGTGCTGGGATTACAAGTGTAAGCTACCACGCCAAGCCTTAGAAGATATTCTTTATCAAATTGAAGAAACTCTCTTCCATTCTCTGTTTCATAAGAATTTTAACCAAGGTCAGTTGTTGAATTTTATCAAATGATAACTTCTGCATATATTGAAATAATCATGTTTTCCCCTTTATTCTGTTTATATGGTAAAGTACATTGATTGATTTACAATTGTTAAGCCAATTTCTATTCCTAAGATAAACCCTATTTGACCACTATGTATTATCTTTTTTATATTATTGCTGGACTTGATTCGCTAATAATATTTGAGAATTTTTCATATATATTCATGAAGAATACTGGACTATAATTTTCTTTTTTTATGTCTTCATCAGGTTTTTTTATGTCTTCATCAGGTTTTGGTATCATGATTATGCTGGGAAATGTTCTCTCTTCTTATGTCTGTTGGAATAATTTATGTAAAATTGGTGTTTTTCCATCATTAAATGTTTGTTTTGTTTCGTTTGCTTTCGTAATTCATCAATAAAGACATTTGGTCCCAGAGTTTCTTGGTGAAATTTTAATTACATTTTTAAAAATTTAAATAGGCACAAGACTATTCAGATTTTCTATTTCTTCTTAAATAAGTTTCAGAAAGTTGTTTATTCAAAGATTTTCTATATTTATTCTAAACTGTTAAATTTATTGACATCAGTCATATATTTTTATTACTTAATGTCTATAGAATCTAATAACATTCTATTTTTCACTCCAGATATTACTAGTTTATGTTTTCTCTTTTTTTCCAAACTAGGGGCTTTTGTTAGATTTATTAACAGAAAAAAATATTAAGCAATTTTATTGAAATTTCCAAATACCTAACTTCTGCTTTTGTTAATTTTTAAAAGCTTTTTCCCACTTTCATATTTCACTGATTTCTGCACTTTTCTTTACGATTTTCTTCTATTTTCTTTGGTTGCTTTCATGGTATATCTTTTTTCATTTTTTTTACTTTCAAGTCATATGTCTGCATGTTACTTTATGTTATGTTATTATTGGCTCCTCCCTCACATCCATGAGATACCAGAATTGTCTCTTAATGGTACGCCTGGTTCCTAACAAGCCCAAAAGTCCCTATGAAAGAGGATTTTTATTCTTATTATTTGCTATTAGCATGTGTACAGTTTTTCTAAGGCCAATATCAGTTAAAGGTGACATTTAAAAAAAGGGAGGTTAAAATTTAGTTCTGTTTGCAATATTCAAAACCATGATCTGGTAGGTTTTTACTTTGCAGTATTCTACCAATGGGCCAGCTTCCTACCCTGAAGATCCCTGGAGCTCACAGAGCAGTCACCAGTGCTTCAGCGCTTTCCCAACAGCACTGAAGTAAGTTTCATGAGTCTCAGGTTCTGAACATGTGTTTTAGCCAAATGGAATGGTGCCCCAACTTACATGGGTTGTAACACATCATCACTGTAGATCTAATCACATTATAGGTGCTCCCACTATCTATGCCATACTGTGTGACGTTTTCTGTTTTCAATAAGATTATTGAAGACTTGTCATGTCTGTCGTCTCAAGATGCAAAGCTAGGAACCACTGTTCCTGTCTGCATTAGAGAAGTGTTATCTGACATACTACATGGGACTACCGATGGCATCTCAGTTATAGGTATTTTCTAGAACTGGGGTCCCAGAACCATTACCCTACATCATTGACTCAGATATTACCTATATGAAATATATCATTCATAAATATCTCCATCACTGGGTTTTAAATACTTAAAAAGCATGCAACACACATGCACTGTAGCCTAAACAAATAAAACATGTCTCTAGCTCCTTGTTTTTGGCTGGTAAGATGCAAAGAATATTTGTTTTCACTTATTTGGCTTCCAGAGTTCTGCTTTCTTCATGAGGTAACTTTGACATTTCTGTTTCTGTTGAAAATAATTTACTGAAGAGAACATTGGCAGATCAAGTGTAGATTCAGAGAAGATTTTGTAATGCAATTTTGAAGAGGAAGAAGAAAAACAGAGGAAAAGAAAAAAGGCCAAGTCAGCTCCTGGAACAATAGTATAATTTGTAGAGAATAAAAATTAGCTTCCTGGCCAGGAATGGTGGCTCACACCTATAATCCTGACACTTTGGGAAGCTGAGGTGAACAGATCACTTGAGCTCAGGAGTTTGAGATCAGCTTGGGAAACATAGTGAGACCCCATCAATACAAAAAAAATACAAAAATGCACCAGACATGGTGGCATGCACCTGTAGTCCTACTCTTCAGAAAGCTGAGAAGGGAGGTTGGTTTGAGTCCAGGTGGCAGAAGTTGCAAAGTGGTGGGATTGCACCACTGCACTCCAGCCTGCCAGCCTGGGTGACAGCCAGACCCTGTCTCAAAAAAAAAAAAAAAAAAAAAAAAAAAATATATATATATATATATATATATACTTCTTTTATGTGAAGTTGTGTGAGGCAGTGTTAGCGTAATAGTTACAGCTACAATGTTGATTACCTCTTTCCATCTTATAAACTATACATTGACCTAACATTATAATATATATACATACATATATATTAAAAATAACTTTATATCACATACATATAGGATATCTTTAGGAGATGGCAAACTTTTCACAATGACCTGTACAAAGTGCTTTCCTTAGAGATAGGGTCTGTGTTTTACTCATTCTAGAACCAGCCAGAATGTCTAGACTAGTCCTGAGCACACAGCATTTAGGCAACACCAAGGATAAGCTTTTTAATTTGTCAAACAAGCAACAAGTTCATTTCCATGACACTGTGTAGGTTCAGCTGTTATCAGTTTTGTGTGAAGCATTTGCAAATCTACATGAAACCTGATCACTGCTCTCATGGAGCCCTCAGCACAGTAAGGAGACAGCGGAAAACACGCTTACCTCCATCTGCTCAGGCTGCCATATAAACACAATAGATGGGATGGCTTAAACAACAAAAGCTTATTTTCTCACAGTTTGAGAGGCTGGAAGTCCAAGATGAAGGTATGAGCAGGGTCAATTTCTTCTGAGGATTTTCCCCTCGGCCTGCAGATGCTTACCTTCTCCCTATGTCTTAACAAGGTCTTTTCTCTGTACACACACATCCCTAGTATCTCTCTGGGTGTTCAAATTTCCTCTTCTTATAAGAATAGTCAGAATTAATTGGGGTCCATTCTAAAGACCTAATTTTAACTTAACCACCATTGTAAAGTCCCTGTCTCCAAATACAGTCACATTCTGAGGTATACTTGGGTTAGAGCTTCAGTGTGTGAATTTAGAGGAAAATAATTCAGCCCATAAGAAATGTGAGTGGTTAAACAATAAGGTAAGAACATTTAGCAAAGCATAGACTTTACTGAATAAAAGACAGTATGATTTTGGAAGACACAAAGCTCTTGGAGGCCAAGTAAGAACAATAGTGTTACCATACTTTTCACTTACTCTCTAAAATCCATTTGGTACTAAGTATAACCCAGATTGGCAGTACCACTCGTTCTGGTTTCAGAAATAGTATTCTTCTCTTAATTTAAAGAGAAAAATGATCTGATGTTTAATATGTCACTTTGAGGAAGAGAGCCAGAATTTAAGTTACCATTTCATTAAGATTTATACTTTCTCCTTGATGTTTCAATGCAAAAATCATTTGGCTTGCTCTGTTCTTAACATACAGATACAAAAAATTCTGCTCCCTGTAATTGCACCTGGAGGTGATTGAAGACATATTTTGATCCCAACAATTTATTTATGGGAGTCGATTCCTGGAATTATTCAGAGGTGGGAGGAAATAAAATATGAAGCATCCCTCACTGCTCAAATTAGAGTGCAGAAAACTGAGCATGATATTGAATGGAATCAATAAACAGAACCAATCAATTAACCAATCTTTGATTTATTCACCCAACAATTTACTTAGTCAAATGAATGTTTGTTAAATTAAGGAACAGTAAATCAATGAAGGATTTATTGAACACATATTATTTTCTATGACTATGCTGAGCTCCATGGGAAGTGAAAGAAGTAGATGAAAGGACCCCTCCCACAAGGAATTTAAAATTAAAATGAGAGATAAGACTGCCAAACATAAGCTAAAAACAATTAATGATTAACTGCACAGTAGCAATGATATATAGAGTGGGGATAATCAGTAAAGTTTTCATAGGAGGAGCAATATGTGAACGAAACCTTAGATGATGATTTGAATTGGACTAGATGGAAAACTGAGGGAGGACACTCTAGGTGAAAGTGACATCATTACATAACGTGGAGGTAGAACTCAGCATGGAGACTGAGTGCAGCAGTGAGGCCACTGGACTAAGTTAGATGACGCAAGTTGAGGGAGAGTGGTAAATAATGTTGGAAAGGTTGACAGATAGTCTTAAACAGCAGAGTGTGACACTTTGACATGAAACAATAAAGCAACAGTATATACAGAGCTCCTAAATGTCCATTTCTGGGGAACAGACATGGTGTAACATGTATGTCTCAGTCTCTAACAGAATACCTGAGACTGGGTAATTTATAATGAACAGAAGCTTGTTGGCTCACAATTTAGGAGGCTGGGAAGTCCAAGATCAAGGCACCAGCACCTGGGGAGGGCCTTTCTGCTTTATCATCATGTGGGAGAAGGTGGAAGAGCAAGAGTGCAAGAGAGCAAACCCACTTCCATAAGCCTCTTTTATGACGGCATTAATCCACTCATAAGGGCAGAGCCTCATGACCTTAACATTTCCCATTAGGTCCAATCTCCCAATACTGTTGCACTGGGGATTAAGTTCCCAGCACATGGATTCTGGGAGACATGGTGTAAACAGAGCAATGTGTTTAGGTAGATGACAGAAAAAGATGAAAAATCTGCTAGGACAGCACAAAAGTTACAGCAATTTGGGCAAGTGGTCAGAAGGCCTGAAAATCAGTCAATGGAAATGGGTTTTGGGGCAGTGGATACAAGATATTGTGAAGGAAAAGTAGGCTGTGTCATAGGAAGTTCTACATCAATATATCTGAGTAACTTGCAAAATGATGATGCCACTAACCAAGTGGAAAGAAAGAGACCGAATCTTTTTGAGAGAAGAAAGTAATGAGTATGGTCAGATCAGATTGGAGTGCCTTGAATATTCCCAGGGGAACAACCCATAGACTCTTAAAGATAAAAATGAAGGTTTGGATGGGAAAATTGACTTGGAGATACAGGAGTGTCTACAAGCTGGTATTCAATATTTTGCTCTGTGATGGAATAGAATGTATCTATACATTTGAGACACAGCTTATGCATTTTAGGATCAATAGAGTAGCAATGACAACTGAAATCATGAGAATAAAACAAGCATCCTCAGCTAAAGAAAGAAGAGCAAAGAATCAGTTCAGGAGACTGAGGGAACAGTCAGAATAATGGTAGGAAAACTGGAAGAGTGAAATGTAATGAGAGCCAATGGAGGATAGAGTTTCACAGAGACAGGGAGTGACTAGAGGTGTGGAAAGGCTGTGGGAAAGGAGAAAGAATCCATAGTGACAGATTCAGCCAAGATTTGAGGTAAGCATGACTTAAGAATAGATTGATTTATAAAGCACCACTGGTGTCCTCCAGAAGAGCTACTATAATACAGTATCAGAAACGGGACCCAGATGCCAAGGGCTAAAAGTCAAGAATGAAACAGGAAGAGAGATATGCATTTTCTTCACCACAAACCACGTCAATCGCGTGTAGATTTGAGAATGGGAGCTCAGAGACCCAATGCTATGGTCTGCGTGTTTGTGTGCCCCCAAAATTTCTAATCCCCAATGCAATGGTATTAAGAGGTGGGGCCTTATGAGGTGATGAGGTCATGAGGGTGGAGCCCTCATGAATGGGATTAGTGCCTTAAGAAAGAGGCTTGAGGGAGTATGTTCACCTCTTGAACCATGTGAAGACACAGCAAGAAGGTGCTGTCTATGAGTAATGGGCTGTTACCAGACACCAAATCTGCTGCCACCTTGACCTTAGATGACCCAGCCTCTAGAATTGCCAGAAAATTTTTTTGAGACAAGGTCTCACATTGTCAGAAAGGCTGGAGTGCAGTGACACCATCGTGGCTCACTGCAGCCTCGACTTCCTGTGCTCAAGTAATCCTCAGCCTCCTGAGTAGCTGGAGCTACAGGGATGGGCCACCATGCCTGGCTAACTTTTGTATTTTTGTAGAGATGCATTTTGCATGTTGCCCAGGCTGGTCTCAAACTCCTAAACTCAAGTGATCCTCCTGCCTTGGCCTCCCAAAGTACAAGAATTACCACTGGTGTCCTCCAGAAGAGTTGCTATAATATCGTGTCAGAAATCGGACCCAGATGTCAAGAGTCCGAAGGGTTAAAAGTGAAGAATGAGACAGGAAGAGAGATATGCGTAACCTTTAGCATGAACCATGTCAATCAAGTGTACATTTGGAATGAGACCTCAGAGACCCAATGCTATGGTCTGAATGTGTGTCCCCAAAATTCATATGTTGAAACCTAATCTCCGATGCAATAGTATTAAGAGGTGATGAGGTCATGAGGGTGGAGCCTCCATGAATGGGATTAGTGCCCATCGTGCCCTGAAAAAAGAGGCTTGAAGGAGTGTGTTCACCTCTTGAACCATGTGAAGACACAGCAAGCAGGTGCTTTCTGTGAGGAATGGGCCTTCACCAGATACCAAATCTGCTGGCACCTTGATCTTAGACTACCCAGTCTTTAGAACTGCAATAATTTTTTTTTTTTGAGACAAGGTTTCACACTGTCAGAAAGGCTGGAGTGCAGTGATGCCATCATGGCTCACTGCAGCCTCAACTTCCTGAACTCAAGCAATCTTCCCACCTCAGCCTCCTGAATAGCTGGAACTATAGGCATGGGCCACCACACCTGGCTAACTTTTGTATTCTTGGTAGAGAAGGGTTTTGCCTGTTTCCCAGGCTGGTCTCAAACTCCTGGACTCAAGTGATCCTTCTGTATTGGCCTCCCAGAGTGCAAGAATTACAGGTGCAAACCACCACATTTGGCCAAGAAATAAACTTTTGTTATTTACAAATGACCCTGTCTAAGATATTTTGTTATAGCAGTCCAAATGGACTAATGCACCACCTTATTTTAGATGTTGTAAAGAACCTCACATACAACTGGCTGTCCACTTTGAGAGGAGATATTTCCATTTGGGACTACAGACGTGGCAATAAGCTAAGCTGGTGATGCCAAGAGTCTAAGTTGTGAAACTCAGACTCTGGAGGAGAAGAGTTCAAAACAAAAGCCGGAATTATAAACATTGAACAAGTGTTGTTTATTTGTTTACAAAGTAGTTTGAGGGCTCCAACAAATAATTGTAATTATCTCTATGAAACAAAGCCAACAGCAGGACATGCAGTTAGAACAATTAGCAAATCACAATATGCGTCCATGCTTGTCTGGTGCAATCAATTGTTTGCTTTGTGTACTGCTGCTACCTTGATGAAAGCTACTGGTGATGCCCTGAGTGGTCTGAAAACTGACACTTGAAATCAACCCATGCAGCTTCACCGAAATTATTTAATTAAGGTTAACAAAGTCGCTTCACCCCATGTGCCAACTCTGAGAAGTTGGTTACGGCTACAAAGTGTGCAAGGTCAAGAAAGATTCTGAGGCTTTTCAGGAAAAGATGCCTTCAATGAGTAACTTTTGTCTTAGGCACTGAAAGACAGATGTGGAAGCACTGATGTTTCCCATCTTTTATCTTCCATTAAATGATTATCTCTTTGAATAGAAGATTCACTAAAGCCATAACACTTTGCATATTTCTCTTCATCGTCTTGACACATTACATTAAGCCAAAATCTTACATTAAATGCAAAACAGTCTAATGGTCAGGAATAGCAAATGAATAGGAAAGCATCCAGACGTGAAATAAGGAGTACATAGGGAGTAACATGTGGGTGGATTAGAAAGAGAGATGCAGGAGAGAGAAAGAGGAACCAACACAGAGGAGCAGAGACAGACAGAAATAGAGAGGGAACATGCAGATGGGTCTCCATTTCCTTCCCACTATTTTCTTTCCCATTAAGTCTTCTTTTCCCCGTCTTTTGTTCTCATGCTGGATCTGGCAGTCTGCAGTTCACCACGCATGTATCAATCTAGCTCCTAGTGATTCAGTGATTCCTAAGAGCTTCTTAAGTCTCAGATGACACTGAATTCACAGGACAGCTGCTTTAAGAATTTTCTGATCAGCTGCGCATGGTGGCTCACGCCTGTAATTCCAGCACTTTGGGAGGCTGACGTGGGTGGATCACTTGAGGTCAGGAGTTTAAGACCAGCCTGAGCAATATGATGAAACCCTATCTCTACTAAAAATACAAAAAGCAGCCAGGCATGGTGGTGTGCACCTACAGTCCAGTTTTCAGGAAGCTGAGACAGGAGAATCATTTGAACCTGGGAGGTGGAGATTGCTGTGAGCTGAGATCACGCCACTGCATTCCCACTGGACCACTCTGTAACTCCAATCTGGGTTACAGAGTGAGACTCTCTCTCAAAAAAAAGAAAGAAAGAAAGAAAGAATTCCTCTAATCAGTGACTAAAATCTGCTTGAATCTAAAACTTGTACCTTTCCTAGATACTAGAGGAACCAGCAATCTAACCACGTTTCCTTAGGCTCACCTGGGCTTTTTATTCAAAGCCAGTACAGAATCTCTATTTAAATTTTAGTCTCGGTCCTTGAAAATATCTGTGCTGCACATATCCAGCTAAAGGTACTATGAAATATTTATTTAACCTTCAACGCTAGGACTTTGCAGCAAATTGGCTAGTTCCGACCACACTAAAAGCTTACAGCTCTTATCGGTGGCCTTTTTAGTTTAATTCAGTGTCACAAAAGCAATTCAGGCCAGGAATGCAACAAATTCAAAACCACTGCTTGTCTTGATATCTTAATGTAAATTATTTATACTCTCTCATCCTGGAGACAGTGAGAAGAAGAATAGAATGAATCAGCAATTTTCTTTGCAAAGCTGTGCAGAGAATACAAAGTATCTGCCTAGCAGGGGTAGAAAGAAAAGTATATATTTGATACCATAGTATCTAATTTAAAATCACAAACTGGCCTACCAATTACTGGTTTTGTTTTTTGTTTCTTCTTTTTTCTTAATGACCAGACCACAGTCCAGTAATAGGTGCTCTAATCTGGCAGCAGTTTATGTGAAGCAGCGTAACTCTTCCATTGCTGCAAGAAGCAAAACGATGTTCTGAGTGCCATCAGAACAAAATGCTCCCCATGAGTGGTGATGCTGCCTGCATTTTATGTGTGGTTTTGTCACTTATGCAAATCTTCACCATCTCCAGGATATAGTCTCCTTTCATCCATGGGGCCAAATGAGGGTCAAATAATGCAATGGGGCTGGGCACAGTGGCTCATGCCTGTAATCCCAGCACTTTCAGAGCCTGAAGCAGGCGGATCACCTCAGGTCAGGAGTTCAAGCCCAGGCTGGCCAACATGGTAAAACCCTGTCTCTGCTTAAAAAAAAAAAAAAAAAAAAAAAAAAAAAAAATCAGCTAGGCACAGTGTTGTGCTCCTGCAACTACTCATGAGGCTGAGGCAGAAGAATCGCTTGAACATAGGAGGCCGAGGTTGCAATGAGCCAAGATTGTACGATTGTGCTCCAGCCTGGGCAACAGAGTGAGATTCTGTCTCAAAAAAAAAAAAAAAAATGCAATGGGGCTACAAATGTCCTGCAGGCTTCAAGAGAAATGAAGTATTTATTATGGATGGCTGGGGTCTAACTTATTTGCAAATGAAAATCTTATTCTGGGGCAATAATAATAATATAGTTTTCTGAGATCCCGAAGCTGAATTCGTTTAGAGTCCTCTCAGGGATTGAGCAGTATACCCTGAGAAATGTCCTCTAGCTAAAGTCAGGGAAAGGCAAAGAGTCCCCCTTAATAAGAGTCTGGGGACGTATATACCCTCCAGGAAAGAGGACAGTGATAATAGCTTCCAAAGAGGGGAGCTTTTCATGCTATTGAAATCAACTTGAACACAAAGCCACCAGGAAGACATTCATTGTCTGATGACATTTACTCATGAATTTTGTCCGTGACTCATTCGACAAACATCCTTCCTAAGCCCCTTTAAGATAGACACTTCTGTGAGTATACAAAGAAGCTTAGGGAGATATGGCCCCTACCCGAATGAGCTGTGACCTAATGAAACAGATTCTTATAGGGGATTATAAAACACTGTAGCAAGGGGTCAGGGTACCCTCAAAGTGCCAGGGAAGCTTTATGCAGGGATGTCCAGCAAGCAGAGAGGCCAGAGGGCTCTCCTGCAGAAGGGATGCCTGAGACAGGCTTTTATTTCAATGCAATTTATTATTTTGAGTTCTCACAATGATATGTTCATTATCAAAAACTTGGAAAATAAAAAGCAGCACAATAAAGGTTAAAAGTCACTTCCAGCCAGAAACAGCACCTCATTTGGTGTAATCCTTTTATTTCCGCGTGTGTCTGTGCATGTATTGTTCCCTACTCAGCGGCATCGGTCTTAAAGCCAGAGAGACCAAGGGACAGAGCCTTTCATTCTAGCTGAAGCCAAGAGAGTCCTGCACTGAGAGCTGGGAGATGGGGACATGTGGGACAATTGGCTGTGTAGCTTTAGGCCAATCATTTATACATTTTGGCCTCTGTTCTCTTGTCTCTATTATTCAAGTAGGCGGATGACCTGTCTAAGGTCCCTGCCAGCTCTCTGATTTTAAGATCTTTATCTAAAGAGATCTTTAGGTTGATCCCAAAGATCAAGGTTGGCCTATGTAAAAGTCACATTGTCCAGGTAAAAAGGGACTTATAATAATTCAATATCCATACATGACATAGTTAAAACGCTCAGGCATGATGTACAGACGAGGCCTGGGACTAAGCTTTATTTAACAGTTTCTCTTAGACTGAAGAATCCTCTGTAAATAGCAACCTGGGGTGAGCGCTGCATAATTATAGAAATGAATTACTTTGATGTATGGATGAATTAACTTCCGATGCAGGGCTTCTCTGAACTGCATTCTGAACAAAAGCCCCTGTTACAGCATAATCTCTCCCTGCTTCTGCCTGACAGCCTCCACCCTGCTGCAGTGTTTTGCTGCATGCCATTAGCATTCAGTATCAGATCTCCTGCAAACTGAGTCTCACAGGCTGCAGCAGCCACTTTGAAATTTCAATTTGTTAAGACGAATTGACTTTGGCTTGAAGAAGGTGACAGATCATAGGAGCTTTTAGCTAATTGCAGACATCACCCAATGTCTTGTTCTTAGCAGACAATAATTAGTGAAAACAAAGGTGAATGCTCATGGGCATATTCCTGTTTGCCCTTTACTTCAAACCCTGTGGCTATGAAGATGGATAAAAGCCTACAAATTCATAAGACATGGGATTGCACTTCCAGCCCAACATCTGGACTTTTGCTTTGGGTTCCTGCAAGCTTAAGCTTTATAATCAATTACCTCCACCCCTCTCCTTTATTTTCAGTACTTATAAAGCAGAATTGGTGTAAGAGCCTTTGATGTTAATAAGCCTGGGTCTAAACAGCATAAAACCAAGTACCTCCAGGTAATTTGATTAGTATAGTGAATAATCAAAACTGAACATTCAACTATAGGTGTCGATGGTTTATTCATCTGTCCCCAGGATGCTGCAAATAAGCTCTTTAGAAGGTTTACTAGTTACAAATGCAGACGGTTTCTCTGTGCTTAGCTGAATCTGGAAACCCCAACAGGGGACTCTAATCTCCAGCAAATATGCTATTCTTGACAATTAATTCCATCAAAGAATATTTTTTTTCCTTAGGTCCAGTGGGATTTACTGTCTTTTACAAACATTGCTTTAAAGGAGAATAGCCCTCTCTCAAAGTAAGCAGCTGCAGTTCTAATTTATTATGCTGGTATTAATCTGATCATCTCACTAACAGTTTTTAAGAGGTACCCAGATGCTTTTTAGAGCCTATTGAATATGTATGATTTAAAGATTAATTATGTTAATTCAGGCCAACTGGTCAACTCCCCACATTTGATTAACAGTATGTGGGCCTAACAGGAGGTCCGTTATTAGATTATTTCTTTGTAAAGAAGAAGGGAAAGGAGACAATGATGGATTTGTAGGGCTCTCTAGAGAAAACATGCAGTGGCCTGAAAGCATTTACAGGCCATGAAGTTAGGCAGCTTTCTGTAAAAGCCCATCAAGTTCTCTTCTTACCCAGACAGTCAAAAGCCTCTTTGTTCTGAGCATGATCAATTGCCATCCCTGATAGGATGAAGCAAATGTATGCCCTGCTGGCCACTTCAACATTAAACACAGGTCACCTTCTGTGCCTGACGCCTCTGACCCAGAAATTAGTTTCTTTTTGGTGGACCTTATATTTTTCTTTCATATTTCTGACCATCCTAAGTGAAGGTAACGAAACACCTCCAGTGATGGGGTGCCATTCTGATGTTATCAATATCTCCGGGCAGAATTAGGCTAATGGACTTGAACAAATCAATTACCTCCATTAATCTGAAGCACAGTATTCCCCAGCTTATTGTAAGTTCTCCTCCTGGAAACTTTGTCTGCAGGCAGAATTGAGTCCCCTCTCTGGTTGAGTCATGTGGCTTCATCAGTGGCCCTGACAGCATTCCATAAGGAAGATATCCAAGGACTTCCACAATGCCTAATGGCTTGCAGAAGCAAATCTGTGTCCACCTTGCTGCTTTGGGTAGTGTCTTGAATGCTTGCTTTGGGAAGTCAGATGAAAGTTAGCTGAATACCCAAACCCATAAAAGGGTGTTCATGATAGAACATGCACAGGAAACCAGGCATAGTGGCTCATGCCTGTAATCCCAGCACTTTGGGAGGCCAAGGCAAGAGGATAACTTGAACCCAGGAGTTTGAAACCAGCCTGAGCAATATAGCGAGATTCCCATCTCTACAAAAAATCAACCGGGCATTGTGGTGAGCTCCTGTGGTCCGAGCTATTTGCAAGGCTGTGGCAGAGGACCACTTGAGGCAGGAGGATCACCGGAGCCTGGGAGATAAAAGCTGCAGTGAACTGTGATCACGCCCCTGCACTCCAGCCTGGGCAACAGAGCAAGACCCTGTCTCAAAAAAATAAAATAATAAAATATGCGCAGGGGATAGCAGCAGAAATCCCTAGCATTTTTTGGATAATGAAGAAACTCTGCATTGCCCAGAAGCCTTGAGCATAAAGACACTGGGACATGGCCTAAGGGGACGTGGCCAGAAGCTGGGTCTATGGGGCTCGGCCAGAAGCTGGGCCTCTGACTCCACTGCCCACACTGACTCCTCTGCACTGGCCTGCATCCTGCCCCTTGTGAAAGGGGCTGCTAAGTCTTCTTTGCTAGGGGTTTTCCAGTGGACCAGAGTTATCCATGTGGGATGGTGTAAGTGGCTAGGAGGAAGTGCCAGGTCTAGAGGACCTCACCTGATAGAAGTACTTTTTGTGGTTATCTTTTTCCTGAATGCTACTGCGCTATTTCCTTTTATTCAGATGGAGTGGACAAAATAATGACTTGGATCCCCATTCTATGAATGGGGAATCTGAAAGCGAGATACCAGACCCAAGAGTCAGTCTTGCGTCCACTGATGCAGTGAGGGGGCTGCCCTGCTCCTTCCTAAAGGCTAGAAAGGAGAACCCTGCTCAAACATCTATAAGCTGAACTGTGCTCTCTCTCTCTGTTTCCTGGAGGTAGACATTTTCCATGAAGGAATCACACTGCAACAAAGCCCCTGCCTTCTGCAGTCTGCCTGGCTAACTTGAGAAACGTTGTGTTATGTCTGTGTCCAAGAACCTGACTCATGGTACTAAAATTATTTGTTCAAGAGCCTTCTCTTAATAAACAATAAGATGTAAAACCACAAAACCAGTTATTAGTAAATATTTGCTAAATGGCATGTATGTATAATCTGGAAACTGCTTTTTTTCAAAAAGTGCTCACTGCTAAAGAATTGGAATCAAAATGGGATTCTTTTACAACCTTGTGTCTGACAGCTTTGGCTTTTTTTCATGGGTTATGAAAGCTCTCTTATCTGAAATGTTTAACCTATTTTAATGACTAGTTTGACTGCACTTGGTGCTGAGGCTTTTCATCATAGGAAGCATTTTTATAGATCATATGATAAACAGAGAAGCAGGTAGGAATCACTAAAAACATCAGTCATTTTCTTGAAGAAAAGATTTAATGCGGATACTTAGGAAAAATAATGCCATGGCACTGAGCACCACTGTGCTGTCAGGCGGATGAAATTAAAAATTGCAGGAGATTGTGATGTTATTGAAACACCACTCCTGGCCACCTTCAATAATAGAATCTTAATTAGGGTGAATAGAAAGTGACACTTGAGGAGAGGGCACCATCTGTGAGGAAAGAGTGATAAGAGAGGAAGGAACAAAAAGAACAATAGGGAATTGTAAGGATTCCTTGAATGAGTCAGCTGTTTGCCTGAACAGTCTTGTCCACGCTGCTGTAATAGAATCCTGTCTCTCCAATACCCCTGGTTTTCAGTACAGATGCACTGTTGGGTATTGTGTATGTGTGTGCTTGCACATGTGTGCACCTGTTCAGAGATATCAGGGGAATCATAATAGCAAATCAATGAGCTTTCACATATTAAAAGTTCAATCCCCAGAAATGACTCATTTCTTTCCAAAGAACCTTCTCTTCATGACTGATAGGTAGTCAATTCCTGTTGGCTAATGCATGCATTCTCCTGAGGTCCAAGAAGATAAAGAGGTTCTGTCTGGGGAAGGATGTGACAATAGCTCTTTCATGGTAACATGCAGAGGGAAGACAGAAATGCAATTTGGGCATGGTGAAACGTGGAAAGTGGAAGAACTACAAATCGTAGAGCATCACATTAGTCAGAAGAGGCCAGGTGCAGTGGCTCACGCCTGTAATCCCAGCACTTTGGGGTCAGGAGTTTGAGACCAGCCTGGCCAACATGACGAAGTCCCATCTCTACTAAAAGTACAAAAAAAAAAAAAATTGGTCGGGCATGGTGGCGAGTGCCCATAATCCCAGCTACTCAGGAGGCTGAGGCAGGAGAATCACTTGAACCCGGGAGGCAGAGGTTGCAGTGAGCTGAGATTGCACCATTGGACTCCAACCTGGGCAATAAGAGCAAAACAAACAAAAAAAAACTATTCTGAAGACTGTGTTAGTCCACACTCTGTTGTTAGCTGACTATAAAACCCAGAGCAAGATATTTCATGTTTGTGAGCCTCAGTTTCCTCATCTAACAAATAAAGGTTTAGACATCACAATCTTTAATATCCCTTCTAGGTACACGATCTTAGAGCTATAATGCATGTCCTCTGATGAATTTTGAGCTGCAATTTTCTAACACAATTTCTTCTGAGTTATAGTCAGCTGTATCATTCATTCATCATTTGTTCCTTCACCAAACACATATTTATTGAACACCTATCCTATGCCACATTCTGTCATATCTCCACATTATAATCTCCCTGAAAGCAGTGTGCCTTCATATCTTTTACTGTCTAATCTACTGTCATTGGATGTTCAGTAACTATTTGTGGGATTGAGTTGAATGGTCTTTCCATCAGAACCAAAGCTTACATAGGCTATTTGAGTGCCTTCATACCTCGCTGTATTGGAAATAGCACAGGTCTTTAGAGCCAGACAGACAGAGTTCCAGTCTCAACTCTGTCACTGACCAGCTGTGAGACCTTGGGCAAGTTACCCAACTACAAAGTGCCCTACTGTTTTCTCCATTGTAAAATGGGAACAATAGTGCCTATCTCATAGGGTAGCCGTTGGGATTCAATAAGAATGTCCAGGTAACATGGTCCTCAAAGTGGCTGAAACATAGCAGGCTCTTAGTCAATGGTGGCGATTATTTTTCCCTAAATCCATCCAGGTTTCTGGAGTTCCACTTTATCATCACTGCATTTACCTTGAATCTTTCCTCTGAACGTATGCTGCTCTGGTGCTCTAAAGGATTCTCCTGACTCTTAGAAGCTAACTTAATGAGAAAATCGACCTGCAAAATTTCACTGGTAATGTAAAAATGCATCACAGTGTAATGGAAAGGCACTAGACTGGGAGTCAAATGACTGGACCGAATCCCAGATGCGCCACCATTAACAAGTTATTAGCAAATTACTTAAACCTCTCTGAAACTCAGTTTTATTGCCGGAAAATACTGGGTTAAAAACCATCTTCTGGTATTCATATTCACTTTTCATTCAACAAGTGTTTATTATCAGTCTTCTCTGAGTGGCAGGCATTTGGGGTGCAGACAAGAAACGGGTGATCACTGTCAATTCCTGTGGGCTAATGCATGCACTCCCCTGAGGTCCAAGAAGATAAAGAGGTGGAGCTTATCTTTTCTGGGGAGCTTATATTTTTGACCTCGTTGCCAAGGAATATTGCAGGGACCAAATCAAATTAGATGTTACATGGTCAATGCCTGGCACGTACTCTGTGTCTGATAGATGCCCACAAATGCATTCTGCTAAATGGAGCCGGTCTTTCAGATCAATCCATCTCCCATTCTCCCCTGGCCCCTTGATGTCAGAAGATGAACTTAACTTGCCTCCTTTCATGCCTACAAAGGGAATAAACAGCATAGGGTAAGGACTCCCTCAGTTTTCTGTCTATTATCTTTAGCCTCTTCAGTTTCAAGTCACTTACTTTATCTCATAGGTCACATGATAGAGGAAAGCTCATAATTTACGTGATAGAGAAATTTCATGGAAACCCAGGAAAGTCAAGGGGCTTAATTTAGTAAGGTCAAGAATTGAATCAAATCTAGGCTCCAGGAAAAACAGAAGCTGCAGAGATAGGCTCTGAACCTTCCTTCCCAGGCTAGGACAGTGGACAGGTACCTTTCTGGCAAAAAGAAGCACCTGAAATCCTCCAGATGTGGCTCAACACTGTCCTGTTTGGTAGCTGGGGATGGGAGGTCAGGGGTTTACAGTGTTGAATTTTTAAAGCATACTGATCATACTAATTGGTTCTGTGTATGTACATTCACAACTTCCAGTTTCCTTAATGATAATCAAATCCTGATCCTCCAAGATTGCAAATGCTGAACTTCACGTGGGGTGGGGATGGACCTAGACTTCAGAGACCCTCTCTCTGTCACCTGAGACTTGTTTACTCTTGAAGTTTTCTCATTTATTTTCAATCTTGGAAGATTGGTGCAAATCTCATACATTCCACCTAAACATAATATACTTGCCAGAGAATAAATAAATATTTAGTTTTCTAATCAATTAAATTTAGAAGACAAAACAGTTTTCTAATCAATTAAATTTAGAAGACAAAAATAAATATTTAGTTTTCTAATAAATTAAATTAAATTTAGAATACAAAAATTTAGTTTTCTAATCAATTACATTTAGAAGACAAAAAAAATTTTTTTTAACCTTTTCAACTTTTTTTTAGGTTCGGGGATACATGTGCAGGTTTGTTATATGGTTAAATTGCATGTTGCTGGGGTTTGGTGTACAAACGATTTCATCACCCAAGTAGTCAGCAGGGTACCCAATAGGTAGTTTTTCAACCCTCACTCTCCTCCCACAGTACTTAAGAGTGGAGGCCCGGTGGAGGCCCAGTGTCTATAGTTCTCCTCTTTGTGTCCATAGTTCTCCTCTTTGTGTCCATGTGTACTGAATGTTTAACTCCACTTATAAGCAAGAACATGTGGTGTTTGGTTTTCTATGCCTGTGTTAGTTCGCTTAGGATTATGACTCCGGCTCCATCCATGTTGCTGCAAATGGCATGATTTTGTTCTTTTGTATGGCTACATAATATTCCATGGTGTATATGTGCTACAGTTGTTTATCTGGTCTATCATAAATGCTTGCCTGGGTTGATTCCATGTCTTTGCTATTGTGATGGACTGGGCCTGGGATGAACATACAAGTGCATGTGTTTTTTTGTTGTTGTTTTGTTTGTTTTTTGTTTTTGTAGAACAATTTATTTTCCTGTCCAGTAATGGGATTGTTGGATCAAGTGATAGTTGTTTTAAGTTCTTTGAGAAATCTCCAAACTGCTTTCCACAGTGGCTGAACTATCTTATATTCCCACCAGCAATGTGTAAGCATTCCCTTTTCTCCAAAACCTCGGCAACATCTGTTATTTTTTGACTTTTTAGTAACAGCTATTCCAATTGGTATGAGACGGTATCTCATTGTGAGTTTGATTTGCATTTCTCTGACGATTAGTGATACTGAGCATTTTAAAAATATGTTTCTTTACTGTTTATATGTCTTCTATTAAGAAATGTCTGTTAGTGTTCTTGGTCCGTTTTTTAATGGTTGTGTTTGTTTTTACCTTGTTGATTTGTTTAAGTTCCTTATAGGTTCTGGACATAGACCTTTGCTAGATAGTTTGCAAATAGTTTTTTCCATTCTATAGGTTGTCTGTTTACTCTATTGATAGCTTCTTTTGCTGTGCAGAAGCTTTTTAGTTTAATGATGTCCTAGTTATTCATTTTTGTTTTTGTTGCAATTGTAAAATAGAGCATCCTTATATGAGTCCAAAAATCTCTGACAATTCTGGTTTTCATTGGCTTTAGGGAACACTGTACATTATGACCTCAGTGTTCAGATTCAGCTCACCACATTCATCAACCTCATTTGACACAAAATCCTGTACTTCAAGAGACAGGACAACACTTCCCTTGCTCTCTCAGCCTCAAGCTTTCTACTTTGAGTGTTTGGGGCCTAAAATAAGAATTTATTTAAATTCTAGCCTATTTAAATTCTAAAGAAACAGGATTTGAAAATTATTCATAATTTATTTATATCATACAGTAAAAAATTCGTACCCTATTATGAATCCAAAACTAAAAGTTCTAAGTGGTAAATAAGTATTTACATTCAAACTTTTTTTCTGGGGAAGAAACTAGTCAATATACCACAGCTTTTTCTATACAATCTCACTTCCTCTCATGGAACCATTTTATTTAAAATGTTTTTCTAAAATAGTATATCAGTGTACTTTATATTTCATTAAAATGTTTAAACTTCCAATCTTATAATACTATTATTATTCAAACACATCTTAGATTTACTCCTTATCTGTTCTTTTTCTTTTTCTTTAATCATGCAATTCTGGTTGGGCACAGTGGTTGATGGCTAGTAATCCCAGCCCTTTGAGAGACCACAGCAAGAGGATCACTTAGGAGTTCAAGACCAGCCTCTGCAACAAAACAAGACCTGTCTTTACAGAAAATACAAAAATGAGCCAGGCATGGTGTCACACACCTGTAGTCCCAGCTACTCAGGAGGCTGAGGCAAGAGTATTGCTTGAGCCCAGAAGTTTTAGGCTTTGGTGAACTATGGTTGTGCCACTGCACTCCAGCATGGGCAAAAGAGCAAGATCCTATCTCAAAAGATAAAGAACAACAACAACAACAACAACAAAAATCCACCATCATGCAATTCCAATGGGTTACTACAGAGTTTGTAATCTTTTCTCAAATTTTATCTTCAGGTCATCTTCTCACGGGCACACCAAAGCAAAAAGTCTTTTTTTCCCATCCAATTTTCCAAATCATTTATATTTGATTAAAAATGTCTTTTAAGGCTAGGCACAGTGGCTCACACCTGTAGTCCCAGTGCTTTGGGAGACCAAGGTGGGAGGATCACTTGAGCTCAGGAGTTAGAGGCTGCAGTGAGCTCTGATCGAACCACTGCACCCCAGCCTGGATGACAGAGCAAGACTGTCTCTAAAAAATCATAACATAATATGAATAGACAAATAAACTAAAAATACATTTTAAGCCCATTTTATCCCCTAGATTCAATAGAAATCTTTTCTCTTCCACTTCAATCTGGACATCAAGTTCCTGATACCCTCTCCTGATCCTGAAAATGATGACTTTGTTCTTTTTTATGAGTTCCATCACTCATTACCTGCCACAGAGTCCTCAAATAAAAAAATCAACTATTGTATAAAATAGAAAACACTGGGTCAGAAATGAAAGGACCCAGCTTCCAATCTGCAAACTGTCATTTGCAAGCTGTTAGAAGTTTCACAAATTACATAGCCTCTCTGAGCCAGAACTTTTTTATCTGTAAAGGAGGGGTAAATATTCATCCTTGAAGGTTTTTGAGAACTGGAAAAAATTCCTACATGAGGTGCCAAAGTACTCACTGTAGTTCTGGGAACACAGTAAAGGGTCAGAAGTTGAATGACATTGAACGTAAGCACAACTGCATTTAGGACTCACGTGTCTCATGTCTGGACTGCAGCAATAACTTTCTAACAGATAGGACCTCTTTTCCTTTTCAATTGCTCCTGCACTATGGTACCAGACTAATCAGCTAAAAGCATCATTGTCATCATGCCACCCTTGACTTAAGGACACATGTAAGAAAAGCATAAGAATCCTCACTCTGCCATTCAGGGTCCTCTGTGACCTTGAGACAGCACAGAATTTCACCTGCACCCTGACCCACCTTCTCACCACCCCTGGCTTTGCCCACTGATTCTTCTCATCTTCTTGCCCTTGACCCTTATTTGTTGTTGAAAATCCTTTCCTCTCCAAGCCTTCCTCATTCTCCTGCCTTGTTCATAAGCCTTTGCAGCTAATCTTATCCAAATGTTGCCGCGATAATCTCATCCTCCAAGAACCCCACATGCACACATGACACATATCTATTCTGTAGTGTATATTGATATGCTTGGTACATATATTTGGTAGTGTATATTTTGCACACACACATTAATCAATTAATTCAATTTATTAATAAAAATATAGGCCAGGTGTGGTGGCTTATGCCTGTAATTTCAGCACTTTGGGAGGCCAAGGCGGGCAGATCAAGAGGTCAGGAGTTCAAGACCAGTCTGGCCAACATGGTAAAACCCATCTCAACTAAAAGTACAAAAAATTAGCTGGGTGTGGTGGTGGGCACCTGTAATCCCAGCTACTCGGGAGGATGAGGCAGGAGAATCACATGAATGCAGGAGGCGGAGGTTGCAATGAGCTGAGATGGTACCACTGCACTTCAGCCCGGGCAACAGTGCAAGACTTCGTCTCAAAAATTAAAATTAACTAATTAATTAATTAATTAAAATACATAATCTGGCATGTATAACTCTCAGTTCATTTGTTGGGGGTAAAAACTGTATCACCCCCAACAAGTTATGGGCTACCTGAAGGCCACTGTCTAGCACAGGTTAATTAAACACACTTCTATAACCCCCTATCACCTGCTATGCTTTTTTTTTTTTTTGAGACAGAGTCCCATTCTATCACTCAGGCTGGAATGCAGTGGCGGAATCACGGTGCACTGCAGCCTCAACCTCCTGGGCTCAAGCAATTATCCCACCTTGGCCTCTCAAGTAACTGGGATCACAGGCATGCACCATCACACCCGCTTAATTTTTTTCATTTTTTGTATTTCCCAGGCTAGTCTTGAACTCCTGGCTTCAAGCAATCCTCCTGCCTTAGCCTCCCAAGGTATTCCGATTACAGGCATGTCCACCACACCCAGCCTACCATGCTTTTTGAGAATGGAATATGTCTCTTTATTCAACAATCATAATATCTTTTTTGCTTCCATCACATACACTCCCTATCCGCTAAGAGTTCATAGCCTGAGAAAAATAGGTAATTATCATAAATGGAGGCATACTAGTACCGAATGCCTAATAGTAGAGATCACAAGCCTTCTACTGGTAACTCTCATTTATCGAGTGAAAGCTACATGCCAAGCACTGTGGCACCTGTAACAGAAACTTGAGTGTAGGTTATTTCATTTCATTCTCAAAAAAAAAAAAAAAAAAAAAACCATCAACTGCCGGACTGGGTGTGATCCTCATTTCATGCAAGCACAGAGCAGTAAAGGGAACTGTCCAAGGTCATGGGGCTGGTAAGAAGCTGAACTGGAACCTGACAGCACACCTATCTGCACCTAGAAGGTTTTCACCACCCTGCAGAATGTTATATTCATACCCAGGCACACTTTTCTCTTTCCTCAAGGGGTGTATGTGCTGTCCCTCTGCTGTCTGAATGCATCTTGGGTGGCTCTTTCTCGTGCTTTCCTAAGGCATTTCTTCCCCTGACAGCAGGGGCCTGCTATCTCCTTTCCAGATCTGTCACAGGCCAGCCTTCTGCACCTGCTGCAAGCTGGTGCCCAGCCAGGGCTGCCTCTCCTCTCTGCTGATGCTCCTGACGCAGACAACTGCAGTGACTACGCCCTTCCTCAGCCCCCACACTCCTCAAAAAAGTGCTTTTCTGGGTTTCCACAAGTGCCTCCCTTCCTCCCCAAAAAGATTCTCCATCTGAGGAGTATCTGAAACCGCTGCTGCCTGTCCTAACATACCAGGGCTGAGACTGCTGTTGGAGCTTCCCAGGGCTGCTGCAGTAACCCCACCCTGCTCCTGGGAAGAAGATTCTGGGCGAGTGACCACTTCCAGTCTCTTTATGGCCCTGGTCTGAGGTCAGAAAGAGGACTGGTATGCACTGAATTCTTCTTGGGTGTGTGGCAATTGCTAGCACATGTGTGCATGTTGTCTCACTTAAGCCCTCACAATAATTCGGCCAGAGGAGTATTATTACCTTTGTTTTTACATGAGGGAACCAGGCTCAGAGGAATTAGGGGAATAGCTAAACTCACACAGCAGGGCAAGGGGTCAGAAGCCCAGTGCACCTGCCCTCCCTGTCTCATAGTATCTTTTTATTGGGGCACACTGTGTTTATACATGGAGCCCAACTGGCAAAACTATGCAGTAGGTGAAGTGGAAGTTGAACTCGGCATCCTTCACCTCTCCCTTGTGTGAGTTCCTCTGGCCTCTCTTCCCTCAGATTGCCCCATGCTGGGCACTGTGCAAGCGTTTTATGGGCATTATCTCATTTGGTTCCCCAAACAATGCTGTCAGCATGTATGTTATCATTCACGCCACTTTACAGATGAGTTAACTGAGGCATCCAGGAGCTCCAAGCTTGCCAGGGCCACACAGTGAAGACATACAGAGCTACACTCTCATTCTCAGTAACTGCATTAAAAAGAAAAATCAGCATTCCCCTCCCAGGCATGCAATGACAAGGGTCCCCTGAGGTGATCTCTCATCTTCCAGCTTCTCAGCACCACAAGGGAATTGAAACCAACATAGCCAAGTCAGGAATGCTTTGTGTCCTTCCCTTTTTCTCTCCTAAACTCAACTGTTTTCTTTCTCCTCAACTTTGAAGCCCTCCTTACTAAAGTCAGGGCAAGGGGTGCTGCAGACATTCTCCATCAGTGCTCACTAACTGGAGAGGAAACGGCAAAGTATTTATTTTTGTTTGCAGAAGAAAAAATGCAGTAAAGGCTCTGCTTGCATTGTGAATGTCCAGCCCAGGGGAACACTTGGCACGTGGTAAATGCTCAAATATATTGTATGAATGAATGAAGATAAGAATGAAGGAATGAGTGAATGAATGCATGAATAAATGAAACAAAAAGGGAATAGGATCTGGTTTCTGAGAAGTACCTGAATAAAAAGTAAAAAATAATAATTAAAAAGGGAATAGGAAAAAAATCAGTATTCTCTTAGCAAACAAATCAGACTTAGATGGTAATTTCTGAGGACGGCAGGAGGATTCATTTGCATACATTATTTACCTCCATCTGGAATATCCTCTCCTGAACTTGCCTGAAGGAAGGCCTTCTATTTTCTTTGGGAAACATCTCAAATGCTAACTTTAAAAAAATCTTCTTCTGTTGGACATAGTTTTTCCCTTCCTTGGCATCTTATAGGACTTTAATTTCTCCTGACATTTACTCTCTTCTACCTCAAAGTCTATTTATTCATTTGGAGACAGGATTCCATAGTAGTTAAGTAGATTCTAGTCTGGTGCCAGGTTCCCTGCGTTTGCATACCAATTTGGCACTTGCTAGCTGTGTGACCTTGAGCAAATTACTTAACCTCTCTGTGCTTCATGTACCTCACCTACAAAATGAGAATAATATTAATCCTTTTTATATGGGGTTATTATGAGGAATTAACAAGTTAATGTACTAATATATGAGTCAATTTCATCCTTAAAACAGGTCTAGCCGCACAGTCAGCACTACATAAATGTTGGCCATTACTGTGGATCTGGCTGGCTGGAAGGCAGTAACAGCATCTTACTTAATGTTCCCTTTAGTTCTGACCACAGGGCCCTGGACAGAAGTTTATTGACCATCCTCATTGCATTTGGGCTTTAAGAAAACACATGTCCTTAATCAGAGTGCCTGGAACCTGAGCCGCTTTGGGTCTGTGACTTCCTAGCCCCTCTTCCAGGAGCTAAGCTCTCTGCTCTTCTCAGAGGGAGCAGCGGGCAGCCCCTCCACCAGAAGGAGTGAATGCCCTCAAGCCCAGACCCTGCAAAGCCACACCCCATGCCACCACCTGTGCCCTCCCTAATCTCCTTCTGAACCCAAGTTTCAGCTGTTTCCCAATATGCCAGCCCCTCTTTCTACCTTTCACCCTGAACATGTATGCTCCTCCCTCTGTCTTGTTGAACCTCCTTAAGGTTTAATGCCTGCTTTCCCCACCTACCGTCTGTCCACAAAAGCATATATGCTCAGACTACGCGTGTACCACCAACTGCAGTCCTGCTTCACTCCTTGCTTCTTGTAAAGATTCCAGATCAGTAAATGTAGAGCTGCTTCTATCAAATTCCTCTGCATAAACAGACCTCCCTTACTTAACTACAGAGAGAGAGAAAAACAGCTTCCAGGCTTTTGTGTCTTTTACCATAGAAGTACCCCAGAAAGAACAACTTCTTAAGTTCCTGCTGCTCTGCTGTGAACAAGTTTACCAGGTGTTCGAAATGCAGGCAGCAGGTAGGATGAGCTCAGGGCACCCCAAGAGGAAGAGCTCTGTGAGGATAAAGAAGACTGCCCAAGCCTCTCTTAGCATGCAGGTTGTGTAAAAACGCCAGGATCTCACTATCCCTTCTATAGACAATTTCAGTGGGACCCAGTGGTCACTAGCTCAGAGAATACAGTCCTTGGCAGAGAATCCCAGAAAGTTTAAAATGAGCTCGAATATGCAGGTGGAAAGCTAAAAGGCATTTCCCCCTAGAAATAAGACTGAGTTTTCAGCAGTCACAGATCTAAGAATTCTAAGAAGAAATGTAACCTAAAAATACCATCTTTCTGCCCTATACACATTACTGCCCCGGAGGCTGGGATTCTCCTGAGATCTGAGGGTACCTTACTGAAAACCAACCCTTTTTTCCATGGTGCCGGAGCCTCCCTAGGCACAGCCAAAGATGGAGTTTGGCTGGAGGGAATTCAGCACTGCGACTTTAACAGGGCGTGCCAGGCCACTGCTGCAGTCTGTACTGCAGTGAGCTCTGTGCAACAGCAGCCCCAGGCTGGGTGGAGACTGTCCCAGAGCCTAGGCTGAACCCAGTGCCCTGAGGGGCCACCCCTGCAGAGGCCAACCAGCAGTGCCACCCGT
Organism: Plecturocebus donacophilus; assembly: GCA_004027715.1. Lineage (NCBI taxonomy): Eukaryota > Metazoa > Chordata > Mammalia > Primates > Pitheciidae > Plecturocebus > Plecturocebus donacophilus. The sequence continues at coordinate 95,972 of PVKP010000950.1, read as the reverse complement.
GAGCTACTTGGCTTCGGGGATGATGCCATGAGCCTGGTATCTACAGATTAATACACAAGAGAGAAACAGCACAAGCTGCATTTTTTCAACAAGGCTCCCCACAGATGTTCAATAATTCATTAGAGACAAAGCACTTAATGGGAAACAAGTAATTTCTAAGCTTGAATCAGAGATGCTTTCAGATACACATCACATTGGGCTTTTCCAGAATTTTCAAGCTTAATCCCTGAATGCAGATGGGTTGCTTTTTTTTTCTTTTCTTTTTTTACTTTTTGCATTTTTCACACTTTGGGAACATTTTTCTGCTCTAATTGTGTGGTTTTGTGAGGGTTTATTTAACCTTGTTATAGCGAAAACTTCACTGATTTAAGGACTGTGACTCATCAAGAACATGAGACCATATGAGCCTGCTAGAAACAGGTTTTCGTTCATGGTCATGTCCACGTCAGTGACACTCCTAGCACAATTTGTCTGCAGTTGGAGCATTTGCCTGCATCCTCCCTTGATTAGACTTCCTCAAGTTCTTTAAATAAGATTTTCCCCCTTTTTCAAGAGCCTGCAGTTACATAAAGATATATAGAACACAACACCAATTAAGTGCCTTCCTCTCCTCTTAAACTTCCCACCTTCCAGATCTTACTAACAAAGATGACAAACCCAATTAGGTGGTTTAAAATAGCAGGTCTCTGCGATAGTCCCATAGAGGCAGCTTTATATTACTTTACTGCATCTTATACTCTGAGTGAAAGGTCCAAAAAAGGAAACAAAGATATTAATATGTTCCTGCTCCTGTTGGATGGTAATCTGGCTTGTTGAACTAAATCATCATAGAAGAGCTAAATGTTCCAGCCCATTGAGGGATGCTCAATATATATTTCCCTCCCACTTATTTCTTTATGGGTGAATCAAAGTACTAGTCAGAAAGGGACAAAAAGGTGAGGGTTCCATAAACATTTGCTTTATTGGAGAATTTGTCCTCGTAGGAGTCATTCTATAAGTGGTTAGTTACGGTGCCCTTAGAATAAGAGCTAAAAGAGTAAGGGGACTTCGTGCTCACTTTGGCAGCACATATACTGAAAAAAGAATGAGAGGACTTCATAGGCTTGCACATACATACAGTATTTGCACAGACATATCAATGCCTTTTTTCCAACTTAAATTTTCTCTCTTTGGAGGCTCCTGCCACCTAATGGTCAAATTGCATCACTGCAAAGCACCAAGCGCAGGCCTTGCACAGCCTAGTAGACTTCTTTCCTGGATCAAAACTGCTCAAAGGCATAAGAATATCTTTCTACACCAAGTTCACATGCCCAAGCGGTAGAACAGTAAGTTTGAGTGTGATCTCCCAAGTCTGTTGAGGGGAGATTATTGACTCCTTCTGTCATCCGGAGAACTAGATTTGGGTTTTGTCTTTGCCATTGGCCTGATGTTGAGAAGCTTAACCATCCTAGGTTCACATACGTAACGTAGAGAATGAGCAAATCAAGATAATGTCTTATTTCCTTCCAAACTGGGTTGAAAAGAAAATATTGGTGGACTCAGGCAGGTTGCTATTACTTTACTGCATATGACACCTTGAGAGAACTATGCAAGAAAGAAAACATATATTAATATCTTTCTTGATGAGTACAGTAATATCTTAGACACACAAGTTGAAAGCTTACTAAGATAGTGGTCTATGTGAACTCAGTCAGTTTAGATCATCATATTGCAGCTGATTGCACACAACTTCATTGGATCAATATAACGATTACTATAACATATAAAAAACATATTCATAATAAGTATAATTAAATTGTGGGATAAAAGTGACAAATACAAAAACTAAAAATCTTCCAGTGCATTGTGTATTGTCTTTGGAGCTAAGGTTGTTTGTTTGTGATTTTTTTATAGTGTCTTCTGAAGCAGGAATGTGGCATGACCTTCTTTTCTACCCTGTTCCCCAAAACTTGTCATGGATTTATAGCATGGTTGTAGGAGAGCCTTTCCTAATCCATCACAACTTCAGATAACCTGATTCATGCCCTACAACAGTGTCATCTTGTCTGGTGGCAGATAAAAAAGGGCCGGTGGGTAGGAGAGGGGCTGACATCTAAGAGGCTTCTGTGTGCTGGACACTGTGAGTGTTTTCAGGTATGCTTCTCCTGCTGCCTCCCAGTACCCTAACAAGGAAGGATTTGTCCTTGTTTTCACAGAGGAGGAAACGGAGACACAGCCATTAGGTGACTAAAACAGTTAATACGGTGAATAAGGTTAAGTGCTGGGATTTGAGCTACAGATAGGGTAGAATGTTCTTCAGGGATTTTACTTACTTACTTACTTACTTATTTATTTAAGACAGAGTTTCACTCTTGTTGCCTGGGTTGGAGTGCAATAGCACAGTCTCAGCTCACTGCAACCTCCGTCTCCCGGGTTCAAGCGATTCTCCTACCTTAGCCACCCAAGTAGCTGGGATTACAAGCATGTGCCACCATGCCTGGCTAATTTTGCATTTTTAGAAGAGACAGGGTTTCACCATGTTAGCCAGGCTAGTCTTGAACTCCTGAACTCAAGTGAGCCACCTTCCTTGGCCTCCCAAAGTTCTGGGATTACAGGCGTGAGCCAGTTTGGCCAGCATCCTTATGGGACTTTAACTGTTGTACCATGGTCAGACTCAACAGGTAGCACTCATTTCATATGGGAAGTTAAAAAGCACCTGGCACATAAATGCTCAAACATTACAGCTCAGCTCCCCAAGGTGTATGTATAAGAATTGCACATGTGGCTGGGAGCGGTGGCTCACGACTGTAATCCTAGCACCTTGGGAGACCAAGGCGGGTGGATCACGAGGTCAAGAGATCAACACTATCCTGGCCAACATGGTGAAACCCCATCTCTACTAAAACTACAAAAATTAGCTGTGTGTGGTGATGCATGTCTGTAGTCCCAGCTGCCTGGGAGGCTGAGGTGGGAGAATCGTTTGGGACTGGGAGGCAGAGGTTGCAGTGAGCCGAGCCTGGCAACAGAATGAGACACTTCGTCTCGAAAAAAAGAATTGCATGTGTCTAGTCATATGCCCTTGGCTAAGCTAGGAGAAGAAGGTAGTGGTCACCAAGGATTGACCAGTATCTGCCTCTGAACCTGATTAGAACTGACCTCAGCTCTGATGCTAGAATGGTGAACACTGTAGATATAAGCTAGGAGATCTGAGCTTCACCAGTCTTTGAAGACACTGTGACGCCCAGGACAGTCACAGCAAGTGGGGACAGATACTTTGTTTCGAATATTCAGAGACATCTCAGGAGGTAAGTGTGGTCATTGGTCCACAGCCAGAGGATCCCAGCTAAAACGCCTCCCCTTATTCATCCTACCATATTCGATCACACCACTTGACTTTATTCTGATCAAAACAGATAGCCAAGAATACAGAGAGGACAGCAAACCTTCACCAAAAGACATAAAACTACCCAGCAAGGGTGACACAAATGCAGTGCCCCTACCATTAGCAGTGGCTCTGTCTGGGGGGAGATGGGAGAGGCAGTCTGCCTCCACTGTCACTAGCATTTTATTTTAAAATGCAGTGCAGGTAAATGAAATTGAAATCTATCTGCCACCAGACAGGATGACACCATTGTAGGGCATGAATCAGGTTATCTGAAGGTTGTGACGGATTAGGAAAGGCTCTCTCCTGCTGACAACAGGGAAAGTTCCTGCCAATTCTGCAGTGATCAGAGGAGACAGCCAGAGCTTTTTTTTTTTTTTCCCTCTCTCTTTTCTTTTCTGAGCTTGGAGGAGGGAATGGGCAGAGGTGGAGGGAGGCCTTTAAACTCAGTAGTCCTTGGCTGTTGCTGGCAGAGTCATTTCCTCACTTCTTTCTTTGCCCTTGCTTGGGGGTGGGGGAGTGGGGTTCAGAGACTGGCCCCCATCTCAGCAGCTGCCTCTGAATAACCGAGGAGGGCGCTGCTCTATTCCATCTCTATTTTCCAAGGAGGCCTCAGCTCTAGCTGCTGCATGAACAGCACGGTCCTACACTACAGGTTTTGATCCAGGCCAAAAGGGTGATTGATTCTGCGGTTCTCAGATTCCGGATGCAGTATGAGGGCTCAGTGATCCTCTGCAGATGCTGTGGCTGCTGGTAGGAACCTCCACTATGTCAGGGTGTCAGCCCGGTAGGCCCCGGGAACCCAATTTCAATACGAATGAATCCTGGCTTCAAAAGAAGGGAATAGTGAGATCCTCCCAGCCCATACCTTTCCTCCATGTGCCTGGGAATAGCCGAAAGCCTTCCTAAGGAGACCAACCATGAATCCATACTAAAGTGGAGGCTTCAAGCCATGACCCAATTCTTCACCTTTGTTTTATTTTCCTCTCTCTTTTTTCAGTTATTTAAAGAAGTCCATGAACCCCATCTCAAAATAGTGTTCTCAATTCCATAAAAGAAAATAATAGGAAGTCAATTATATATGGTCTAATTACTTTGGAAATAAATTCTGTCTCCCCAGTAAGATTATAATACATTTTTTAGCACAGCTAAATCTCCCCCTACCTTTTTTTCCTAAAACTTTTGAGTTCATTAAAGACATATTTCTCTTTAATGAGTTATAAATCATAGGTTAAAAAAGGGTAACTTAAAATACCTCAGTTTCCAACTGCTCCTTACTCATCCTCTGCTGATGGGGAACATAAAATTCTATCCCCTTAAGTAAATCAGTGAATGTGAATAAGAAACATCATGGTTTCATCATTGAGACATTTTTACTAAGTAATGAGATACTCCTGGTAACTTGTTAGGATTTTTTCAGCCAGTGCTCTCTATGCTCATAGGCTCTGTCCTGAGACCATCTGTAGAACCATGTAAGGTTATTCCACGCTCAACACTGGAAAAGTTCACATGCTTTTACCCTAGCAGATGGAGCAATATGGGGTCCACCCACAAACACAGAGATGTAACTTGGCCTTTTGAAGGCATTCAGCAATTTGCAGCTTGGTCAGGCCAATGGTGAGAGAATTATATTCTACTGAAGGGTTTGCCTGGTGGAAAACCTCAACAATTGTTTATTAGAATAGAAGACATTCAAATTATATATTGAGCTTGGAAACAGCTATGACTGGTAGAGCAACTCCTAGGTGTCATGTTTTCCTCTAGGTGTTTGTGTTGTTTTAGGTAATTTTCATCACAACTCTGAATAGTTAATATTATCCCCGTTTTCCAGGAGAAGTAAGGTTCAGAGAAGTCAGATTGGGAGAATATAATTAGATTCTTCAGTCCCTGGTCTGCTTAGCTCCAAAGCCCACACACTTCCTTCCTCCCTCCTGATCCCTCTGCCCCCACTAATGTTACACACACAATAAGGAGATCAGCTGTGCAATGCAATGGGTTGGAGGAGCTTAAAGTAAGGGAGTCCCTGCAACCTCTGCACCCAGCAGAGCATCCTAGTACACGATAAATGCTCAATTGAATATTGTGTTTCTATTGGTTGATGGATTGATTGATCGATTGAGTCTCACTCTGTCACCAGGCTGGAGTGTAGTGGCACAATCTCGGCTAACTGCAACTTCCATCTCCAGGATTCAAGTGATTCTCCTGCCTTAGCCTCCTGAGTAGCTGGAAATACAGGCGCCCACCACCACACCCAGCTAATTTTTTGTATTTTTAGTAGAGATGGGGTTTCACCATATTAGCTAGGATGGTCTCAATCTCCTAATCTCATGATCTGCCCACCTAGGCCTCCCAATATGCTGGGATTACAGGTGTGAGCCACCATGCCTGGCCTTATTATTAATTATTATTAGGTTTATTTTTCTTCTGTGTTTGAGGAGGTAAAACTGAAAAGGCAGTTTGATTTTCTTTTATAGGACTGAGAAAGGCTTTTGAAATGCCTCACTGAGCCTCAGATTTTATTCTGAAGTTTATAAGAAGCCATTAGCTGTCTTTTATAGGGGATGACATTAAAAAAGATTAGCATGGGTGCTGCATGGATGGAATGAGAAGGATGGTATTACAGACGGCCAGAATCAATTGTATAAGAATTTGGACTTCAGGGCTTCTAAAAATCTCCTGATATACTCATAATTTTGTGTGTCTATGCACAATTACATTTTTTCTGGGGAAAAAAAGGATTCGTAAATTTTATTAAAACCTCAAAGGAGTCTATATGCACAATAAAGTTTATGGATCACAAGATAAAAGTCCAGACTGAGCTGACAGTGGTGGGAATACAAAGGAGGGGATCAATTAAAATGATTCCGGGTGAATCAACAGGATTTAGTGACTGATTACTCACAGGCAACAAAGGGAAGAAATGAACCAAAGTTAATAAAAAGATTTCAAATCTGACTGTCTCATATTATTATCAGAAAGATGAAAGAAAGAGAAAGAGAGGAAAGAAAGAAAGAAAGAAAGAGGAGAGGAAATAAAGAAAAAGAAAGAAAGAATGAATGAGAGAAGAAAGAAGAGAGAGGAAAGAAAGAAAGAGAAAGAAAGAAGAAAGAGAAGAGAAAGGAAAGAGAAAGAGAGAGAAAGAAAGAGAAAAGAAAAGAAAAAAAGAAAAGGATCAGGAACCTGTTGAGGTTTTAAGGACAAGAAAATACTCAGGAGGAAGACTTTCAGAACCTTCATATACTTGGTGAGAATGTAAATTCGTACAACCACTATGGAGAACACTTTGGAAGTTCTTCAACAAACTAAAAATAGAGCTACCATATGATCCAGCAACCCCCCTGCTGGATACAGACCTGAAAGAAAGGAAATCAGTCTATCAAAGAGATAGCTGCACTCCCACATTTGTTGCTAGAGCTAAGATTTGGAAGCAACCTAAGTGTCTACCAATAGGTGAATGCATATAGAAAAGGTGGTACAAATACACAACGGAGTATAATTCAGTGATAAAAAAGAATGAGATCCTGCCATTTGCAACAACATGGATGGAGCTAGAGATCATGATGTTAAGTGAAATAAGCAAGACATGGAAAGACAAGCATCACATGTTCTCACTCATTTGTGGGATATAAAAACTGTAACAATTAAATTCATGGACATAGAGAGTAGAAGGTTGGTTACGAGAGGCTGCGAAGAGTAATAGGGGGTGAGGGTGAAGTGGGGATGTTAATGTTAATAGGTACAAAAGAAAAATAGAATGAATAAGACTCACTACTTGTTAGCACAACAGGTTGACTACAGTCAGTAATAACTTAATAATACATTTCAAAATAACTAAAAGAATATAATTGGCTTGTTTGCAACACGAAGGATAAATGCTGGAGGGGATGTAATTCTCATTCTCCATGATGTAATTATTATACATTGCGTGCCTGCATCAAAAAATTTCACTTAATATATGCACCTACTGTGTATCCACAAAATTAAAAATAAAAAAATTTTTAAAGAATCTCCAAAAATAAGAGCAATGACATAAGCAAAATATTTCATAATTTAATATTGATTACATGTGGAAATTATGCTATTTCTTACATATTCAGTCAAATAAAAAACATTATTCCAACTTTTTTTAAAAAAAAGAAACCTTTCATCGTAGGGAAAACTAGAAACAAATCCTGAGGAAGACATAATTTTCTTGTCACTCCCTGGAGATGTTCATTGAGAGTCTTGAAAATGAGATGCCTTCTGGATAGAAAGAGACCAGAAGGGTGTAGGATCCCAAGAGCTAAGAGAGTTTTGAGATAAAAAGAAATAGGCCGGGTTCCATGGCTTATGCCTGTAATCCCAACACTCTAGGAGACCAAGGCTGGTGGATCACAAGGTCACGAGTTTGATACCAGCGTGCCCAACACGGTGAAACGTTGTCTTTACTAAAAATACAAAAATTAGCCAGTGTGACGGCACACACCTATAATCTTAGCTACTCAAGAGGCTGAGGCAGGAGAATTGCTTCAACCCAGGAGGCGGAGGTTGCAGTGAGCTGAGATCACACCAGTGCACTCCAGCCTGGGCAACAGAGTAAGACTCTGTCTCAAAAAAAAAAAAAAAAAAAAAAAAATCAGTAAGCAGATGTTTTTAAGAGATCAAGCAGATGGCTGGCTTTGTGAAAACAATACGCAGGCAACTCACTGATGAGACAAAGCTGAGTTCACAGGTGAGGGAGAGCACTACTTTGATAGAGCCTACACAGCATCTCAGAGGGATGGGGCAAAGTCAGAATATATATGCGATTCAGCAGTTTGGTTTAAGGTGAGTCGTGTGTGTGTGTGTGTGTGTGTGTGTGTGTGAGAGAGAGAGAGAGAGAGATACAGCCTCACTCACTCTGTCACCCAAGCTGGAATGCAGTCACACGATCTCAGATCACTACAACCTCTGCCTCTCAGGGTCAGGCAATTCTCCTGCCTCAGCCTCCCAGGTAGCTGGGATTATGGGCAAGCATCAACACACCCAGCTAGTTTTTCTGTTTTTTTTGTAGAGATGCGGTTTCACCTTGTTGGTCAAGGTGGTCTAGAACTACTGACCTAAAGTGATCTACTCACCTCAGCCTCCCAAAGTGCTGGGATTACAGGCATGAGCCACTGTGCCTGGCCAAAGTGAGTCTTTTAATGCAGGGTACTTTTAGGACAATGGTTACCATATAATCATTAGGCTCTGTAGACATCATAAGAAGGGGGTTTGCAGGTGAAGCATTTTAAGAGACTTGTACAGTAAGCAGATATCTGATGCTATCTATTAAAAGATGGAACAGTCTGATGTTCATTTAAATGAGCTTTTCAGGACGTTCTTGAAGTGAATAATAAAGTTATTTGCAATTTTCTTCTTATTGGGCAAGCATTTGCAGGAGTGGGGAGAAATATTCAGTTCCTGAGGCGTGCTAATTAAACTGACAAAAGACAGTTAACAGGAGAAAAGGCATGTATTTTTTCTTTGTTGTCAATACTTTTATCTTTATATGCACAAAAACCTTCACAGGAAAGAAGTGAAGACCCCAAAAAAGTGGTTATAGCTGGAGGGTTATATACCATTTTAACAAAGGGCAATAAGTTGTGATGAAATGATAAAATGAAGGAAAAGGGGTTGGGCTTCTAGAATAGTAAATTGTAGGATGGAGGAGAAGACTAATGAAAAATAAAGGTAATTTTAGGAAGGTTTACATGTACAGACCCATGTTGGTACTGTCTCCAGGGATAATGGTTGTTTTTCCTCCTCCTTGCATGTGAGATGCGAGGGGGGAAAACTTCACAAAGGGAAATTTATGCCCTACTTCTAGACAGATAGGGGATGACAGAGAGAGAGAGCTCTTTGTGTGTTTACTACTTCTTAATAGACTTCAGCTCAAAACAATCTTTATGCCTAAGTGGCATATTTTGGGATGCCATATTCTGATCCACGTCATTGGAATAGTAAGGCACATGAGTGAAGTCATGTTAGTGCAGATGGCCAAATAATACAGTCATGTTTACATAGGCAACAAGTTGTTGATGTAGGTGGTTTTGAGTCTCAGAAGTAACAAATTGCCAGCAAAACTAGTTAGTGGGAAGTTGCTGATGCTCTTTGAAGCTACAGGGGTTTGAATTGCTCAAGAATTCACCCAGATTCCTTGTCTCCCTTTACGGCTGCCACAGTCTCAATCCCCAACCCGAGGTCTGCCCAGATGTAGTCCAATCTAGTCCTACAGCCAGCAGCATACCCTACCATCTAAGTTCAGTCTCACGCAGAATGTTTTCAGCTCTTCCATCATCGAGGTCCTGATGTGCCTATTATTTCAACACATCTGCAATGCTAACTTCAAAACATCCCATTTGAGAATAAAAAGAACAAAATTTTTTCTAGCCTGCTGTAATTCTTCTCAGGCCAAACATTCAACCAGAAAGTAGAAAAGAGGATTTTTAAGTCACTACCAAGAGTAAGGAAGAGAAACTCTTTGCCTCCCATATTTGGAATACTTGTACGGCTCTGAAGCATGCAGCAAGGGAGCCGGCTGAGCAGTTTCCTTCTCGCCCCCACCTTCGCCTTTCCTTCTCTGTCTGCCCACTGTTGGCAATTGTAGCAGGAAGCAGCCTGCTCCCAGACAATTTCCTGAAAATAGAACAAGAGGAGCAAAGGATTTATTCCCTGAAACAAGGAATCTCAGGAATCTTCATTCATCTTCATTATTATTAGTATCTGCATTCCCTCCCAGAGAGAAACAGAATGTTCCTACCCTGAGGTTGAGCAAATATACCACACCATCTGTGATTACAGGAATATTTTTTTTTCTCAGAGGAATTTTTTTTCTTTGAGAATGTTTGTCTGCAGGACACAAGCCCTGCCCTGTTAAAGGTTTTCGCAGACATAAATTTCCTGACTGTTTTGTGTGATGCTTACCTTTCATGGTGAAGGTCGAGGCAACAATTCAGACATGCACCTCTCTATTAAAACTGTCAGCTTCCTGATCTTACTCTTAAGGGTGTCTTGAACATCTGTGTTAAAAGATTTTATTCTCTGCATCAGTTCCTGCCTTGAAAATGGCTGAGATGGAGATGGAGAATTGCACCATGAGTCAGCTAAAAAGAATGCAAAGAAGCCAGAGGTTCTGCCTTGGGTTTGATTGCCTCTAATGCATGATCTTAGAGCCAATAAAATAAATACAAGCTATTCTCTGAGAGTGGCATCCACATTATGTTAATATTCACAATGACTAAAACTCACTGGGTCACTTTACATGTGTAGTACATACAAATTGCAGACTGTAACATCAGTGTGCAGGAAATATCACATTTTCCCCAAAATCAAAAACAGTTGATGTGATCTGCCATTTATTAGGTCATCAGAAAATTTTATTTCAGCTATGATATGGATTCCCACTGTATAGCCCATTGTTTGAGAAGGTCTCAAGAGGCTATAAACAATACAGGACATTTAGGAAAATGACCTCCATGTTTTAGATCACACAGGTCACTTCTGCTTTGCCCTTTGTCAACAATTATAGACAGATGAAAGACTGAATCTAGCTGTCCAGTTGAGTCAATTATTTAATCCCCCTAAATCTGAATTTTCTTTTTCACAAAATAATCGTGCCTACCTTGTAGTGAGGATGAAATGAGAGAAGGAAAGGGAAGTACATGCTTGACATAGAGGAGGTGCTCAGAGCCTTTTCTTTCCATGCCTCCCTTCCTAAGCCTTCTGACTCCACTCATGCTCCACTTATCTTTCCCAACTTGGTTCCTAGCACTCTTTCTACTGGGCATACACAAAAGACAGTTCAGAGTTTTTTGGTTTTTGGTTTTTGAGACAGGGTCTTGCTCTGTTGCTCAGGCTGGAGCACAGTGGGATGATCATGGCTCACTGCAACCTTGATCTCCTGGTTCAAGCAATCCTTCCATCTCAGCTACCTGAGAAGCTAGGACTACACGCTCACACCACCACACCCCGCTAATTTTACCTTTCTTTTTTTTTTTTTGTACAGATGGGATCTCACTATGTTGTCCAGCCTAGTCTCAAACTCCTGGACTCAAACAATCCTCCTGCACCAGCCTCCCAGAGTGCTGGGATTACAGGTGTGAGCCACTATGCCCAGTCAAGACAATTATTAAGGCTCAACTTTGGCCTCAAAAAATCCTGCCATCATTTTTGTTCCTGTGCTATCCAAATACTGGAACTCCACACATTTGTAGTGATGCTGTGAATAACAACAAAGACAAATTGCCTTAAAAGCACGGGATGCCTGGGGACTACAGAGGACTATGAGGTGTAAGTGACTATGGAGAAGAATCTGTGATTCTTTGTCGGCAGGTGATATATCACAAGGACTTCTCTCATCTAGAAAACGTGGGTCTTCTCTTGGGCAGACATTTCAGTAAATCATGAAGGCAGCACCAGCAGACACAAGCAAGTTATTTAGAAAAAGGGCTCATGTATCTTCATCAAAGCTGGTTACCATGTTTTCTTTTCTGACACTCTAAGCATGTTCTTTGACACTACAAGTGATTTTGCAAATCTAGGCAACAATGAAAATGACAAATGCGATGCATCAAAACAGAGGCTGGGGGTGTGAGGGGGAACCGTTTCCGTTTCACATCACAACTGTATACACTTCATGTTCTCTCACTCCTAACTCTTCTTTTCTTTATAAGGAAATTAATTTTTTGCCAGAGAGCTACCGAAATTTTTCCCATGGAGATAATTAGAAATCTGTCATGCACTGGGCAAAAACTGACCACCTGGATGCCTGCAGTTATTAAATCAGCAACGTTTAATTTTGTTATACTGTTTGCTCATTGCTACATGTGCTCTTTTAATTAGTCTTAAAGGATCATGTTTCTCATATCTATAGTCATAATATCTGTAGCAACAATCTGTAACAGTAGGAGTTCACCACTTGTTGATTAAGTCTCACATTGGTAAAGGTGGACATGGAAAGGGGAGTCCTATGTAGCACATCCGTGCAAAACAAATCCAATAAAAGCAGGGCAGGAACTCCAGTCTGTAATCTTTTTAATAGCAGGGACTTTGTCTTCTGTTATTGCCATAGCAACTAGCACAAATCGAGATGGTATACAGTATACAGTAGGTTTTCAATAAATGCTTGCTGAATTTAACCTTCTTCCGCCGCAGGTGGCATGGAGACAGAAATGACAATTCAAATATATTTGGGAAATGTAGCTCCACTTTTTCCTGGAGATGTGTAGGTACAATCTCATTTCATAGACGCTGAGGAAACAGTTTAATTTTGTTTAAACCAGTGTTTCCCAAACTTATTTGACTGAAGAGTTTTTTTTTTTTTATGTAAGCCCTAAATCCCACAAAATTAGTGTGCTACAAATACACATTAGAAAACAGATTTCATTTCATCCTTCAAAGTGGGAAATATGATTGCTAACTATTGTAACCCCCCAGTGAGTTCACCTTGCCTGCTGCCTAAACAGAGCAGATTTATCAAGTCAGGAGAAGGGGGAATTGTAATGGAGAAAGAGTAATTCACTCAGAGCCAGCTGGAGTTTTATTATTACTCAAATCGGGGGATCAGAGTTTTTAAAAATAATTTGGCCGGTAGGAGCTTGGGAAGTGGGGAATGCTGATTTGTCGGGTTGGAGATGGAATCATAGGGGGTCAAAGTGAGGTTTTCTTGCTGTCTTCTGTTCCTGGGTGGAATGGCAGAACTGGCTGAGCTAGATTACCTGTCTGGTTGGTGGTGATCTATCGGGTATAGGGTCTGCAAAATACCTCAAGCACTGATCTTAGGTTTTGCAATAGTGGTATTATCCCCAGGAGCAATTTGGGGAGGTTCAGACTCTTGGATCCAGAGGCTACATGACCGCTTAAACCACAATTACTAATCTTGTAGTTAATTCGTTAGTCCTGCAAAGGCAGACTGGTCCCCAGACAAGAAGGGGGTCTTTTCCGGAAAGGGCTGTTAACAGTTTTGCTTCAGAGTCAAACCGTGAACTGAATTCCTTTCCAAAGTCAGTTCAGCCTATGCCCAGAAATAAACAAGGAGGGCTTAAAGGTTAGAAGCAAGATGAAGTTGTTTAGGTCTGATCTCTTTCACTGTCGTAATTTCCTCAGTTACAATTTTGAAAAGGCAATTTCACCGTAAGAAGAAAATCACAACTGTAAGCTCTTGTGTTCCAAAATACAGAGCTTACAACTGTAAGCTCTTGTGCTCCAAAATAAAACAAGTCATTGGACTAAGAATAATCTAAGAGTAATCAGGTGTTTCTGACTATCTTGCAATATATATATATATATAATCGGGGGGGCGTACTTTTTTCACTCATTTTATCCCACAAGGGTAGCAGGTTTAAAAGGTTTTAGTAACAATGTAAGAGAATGACTTGCAAAAACTCTTATTGGTTAAATTGTACCAGGAATTGGGAAATTTCCTCCTTAGCGTATGAATCAAACACCTGAGCCTATATCACAAAATAGTTCATATGAGAGTAGCTTGAAAATCCACAGGCTTTTAAGACACAATTTCTTCTTTCAAATGCATGTAATCTATTTTGGGAGTCATGACTCACCCACAAGATCAGGCAAATGTGAGGAATTTTTCCCCCATGTGCTGGTTCTTCACACTTTTCCTGCTTTCCCATTATGATTGACTCTTGACTCTCAAAAAAAAGTTCAAATAAATAACAGCCATCTGGCTGGGCACAGTGGCTCACACCTGTAATCCCAGCAATTTGGGAGGCCAAGGTGGGCGTATCATGAGTTCAAGAGTTCAAGACCAGCCTGACCAATATGGTGAAACCCCTCCTCTACTAAAAATACGAATATTAGCTGGGCATAGTGGCGCACGCCTGTAATTCCAGCTACTCAGGAGGCTGAGGCAGGAGAATCCCCAAGAGGGAGAGGTTGCAGTGAGCTGAGATTACGCTACTGAACGCCAGGCTAAGCGACAGAGCGAGATTCTATCTCAAAATAAATAAAGTAACAGCCATTTTGTTGATCCATTAGATCGGGACAGCAACTTCACGTAGTAAAACACAAGCTGTCCCACATGGCCCTCACTAAGAACTGTAAAATGTCTGCATGCTTCTTGTACTAAGACATGGTCTCCTCCCACCGCCCCACCGATATCCCAGCAGTAGCAATACTTTCAAAATTTGAGCATGTGGACCATGGACCACCCATAGTTTTGGAGATCTATTGGTAACTGTTCCCATTCAATGGTTCTTTCCCTATAAATGGTTAATTTAAGTGAAGATTTTGTTTGCAGAAAACAATTTGAAAGGTAACTGAGTTTTTATGAGGTGAATAACCTGAGTCTCAGCCCATTTGTTTCCTCCTTTTGCCTTCTGTTGTTGAGTGATTTGTACATAACTGTGGCTTCAACATTTATCTACACCAATGACATCTAGGCTATTTCCAGCTGAAACTTTCCTCCCCTAAACACCGGTTTTCAACTTAGACACCAAACAAAACTAGTACCACATCATACCCTGTTCCCCTAACCACAAACTTGAACGTCATCCAAGACCCTATCTTATTCCTTAACAAGCACTGTTGATTCTTCCTGCTAAAACTACCAAATAATCCCTCATCCTGAAACTTAACTTGGTCCTGCCCAAGTTCAGATACTCATCATCTCTTGTTTGAACTATTACAATAGCTTCTCTTTTAATCTCTCTGTCCATAATCTTCCCCTTTTCCAATTTATACTCCAATTTGACTTGCCCTCTCTAATACTTGATTCTTAAATTCCTCCTCTACAACAAAATCTATAATAGCTGTCAATCTCCTGCAGTAGTGATTCTCAAATTTAGAACTGTCATACCTCTTTACAGGTGAAAAAAAAAATCCATGGGAATTGGTCTCCTTTTGCTGCTATAACAAATTCTTGCAACCTTGGTGGCTAAAATGACACAAACGTATGATCTTACAGTTGCAGACGTCAGAAGTTTGCTATTGAGTGTCACTGCGCTAAAATCAAGGTGTCAGCAGAGCTGCATTTCTGCTGGGAAATCCAGGGGAGAGGCCCTGTCCTGGCCTTCTCCAGTTTCTAGAGGCTGCTGCATTCCTTAGCTCCTGGCTCTCTTTCATCTTCAAAGCACCAAAGGCCAGTGGCTCTTTCTCATGCTGCATCACTCTGACTGCTTCCCTTGTCACATCTCCTGTGACTCTGACTCTCCTGCCTCCCTCTTTCACTTGTAAGGACTCTGTGCTGGCCGTGGTGGCTCATGCCTGTAATCCCAGAACTTCCGGGGACCAAGATAGGTGAATCACCTGAGGTCAGGAGTTCAAGACCAGCCTGGCCCACGTGGCAAAACCCTGTCTCTACTAAAAATACAAACATTAACTGGGCATGAGCGTGGTGGTCCATGCCTGTAATCTCAGCTACTTGGGAGGCTGAGGTACAAGAATTGCTTGAACCTGGGAGGCAGAGGTTGCAGTAAGCCAAGATCACACCTCTACACTCCAGCCTGAGTGACAGAGGGAGATACTATCTTAAAAATAATAAAATTAAAATTAAAAATAAGGACCCTTGGGATTACATGGGGCTCATCTGGATAACACAGGAGAATCTCGCTGATATAGTCTGAATGTCTGTCCCCACCCAAATCTCATGCTGAATTCTAATTCCCCTGAAGGTAGGGCCAGGTAGGAGAGGGTCAGGGGTTTGGATCTCGAGGGCTGATTCCTCATGGCTTGGTACTGGTCTTTGTGATAGTGAGTTCTTGAAAGAGCTGGCCATTTAAAAGTGTGTGGCACCTTCTCCCCCCTACTCTCTCTGTTGCTCCTGCTTTCACCATTGAAGCACAAGCTCCCACTTAGCTTTCTTCCATGAGTAAAAGCTTCCTGGGCCTCCCCGCAAGCCAAATGATGTCAGTGTCATGCTTCCTGTACAGCCTGCAGAATTGTGAGCCAAACAAACCTCTCGTTTGTTTTTTCTTTTTTCTTTTTTTAGACAGGGTCTCACACTGTCACCCAGATTGGAGTGCTAAACCTCTTTTTTTTTCTCTGAAACAGTCTCTCTCTGTTGCCCAGGCTGGAGTGCAGTGGCATGATCTTGGCACACTGCAACCTCCATCTCTCAAGTTCAAGCAGTTCTCCTGCCTCAAGCCTCCCAAGTAGTTGGGATTACAGGCACATGCCACCATACCCAACTAATTTTTGTTTATTTAGTAGAGACAGGGTTTCACCACATTGGCCAAACTGGTCTTGAACTCCTGACCTCAGGTGATTTGCCCATCTCAGCCTCCCAAAGTGCTAGAATGATAGACATGAGCCACCGCACCCAGCCCTAAACCTCTTTTTCTTTACAAATTACCCAGTCTCCAGTATTTCTTTACAGCAATGCAAGAACAGCCTAAGAGACTCCCCATCTCAAGAGCCATAATAGAATCACACCTGCAAAGTCCCTTTGGCCATATGTATTAGTTTGCTTGGGTTGCCAAAACAAAATACCACGAACTGAGTGGCTACACAATAGAAATTTATTGTCTTCCAGTTCTAGAGACTGGAAGTCCAAGATCAAGGCATTGATAGGATCGGGTTCTCCTAAAGCCTCTCTCCTTAGCTTACAGATGGCCATCTTCTTACAGTGTCCTCACATGAACTTTTCTTTGTTGACTTACACACCCCCGGTTCTCTCCCTCTTTTTATAAGGAGAGAAGTCCTATTGGAATAGGGCCCCACCCTAACACTTACTTTAATTGCCTCTAAAGACCTTATCTCCAAATGCAGTTATATTCTGAGGTACTAGAAGTTGGGACTTCAATATATGAATATGGGGGGAAACTGATTGAACCATAACATGCATTTAGCCACCTGTGAGCTCCTTAACTTTGATCAAGCTGACTGCTCTATTTTTGAGTTTCCTAATCTGTAAAATTGGGAAATAAGAGTACCTATCCCAAGTGCTTATTTTCAAGAGTAAACAAGATAAATTATGACTTGGAACAGTGACAAACATGTAGCATGCGCTTGGTAAATGACACTTAATTAAAATATACAAGTAAAAAGTCATCTGTTCTCACTCCTTTGGTTTAAGCTCCCCTTTGGTAGTGTTCTTCCATTGCATTAGTACTGAACCTCCAAAAATAAGAGTAAAAATCAATGCTAAAGAGAAAATGTAAGTTCTCTTTTAGGCAGATTTCACTGCAGAAAATGAAAAGCGACATAAAGAATATGAAGAAATAAGAATGACCTTTGAGATACAGGATTGCTTGGGAATGTGGTAGTAGTTTCATGAATGTGGTCCTCTATCAAAACTTATCAAACTGCAGGGTTGAAATCTGAATGTTTTATATCTTCTTAAAATTCATGTGTTGAAAACCTAACTTCCAATGTGAAGGAGGTGGGTCCTTTGGGAGGTGATTAGGTCAAGAGGGTGGAGCCCACATGAATGGGATTAGTGCCCTTATAAGAAGAGACCTGGCAGAGCACAGTGGCTCATGCCTGTAACCCCTACAGTTTGGGAGGCCAAGGTCAGTGGATCACTTGAGGTCAGTAGTCCAAGACCAGCCTGGTCAATATGATGAAACCCCATCTCTACTAAAAATACAAAAATGTAGCTAGGCGTGGTAGCACATGCCTATAATCCCAGCTACTCAGGAGGCTGAGGCAGGAGAATCGCTTGAACCCATGAGGCAGAGGCTGCAGTGAGCTGAGATCACGCCACTGCACTCCAGCCTGGGCAACAAGAGCAAAACTCCATCTTAAAAAAAAAAAAAGAGAGAGGGACCCTTCACCCCTTTCACCATGTGAAGACACAGAGAAAACACAAACTGTGAGTGAGGAAGTGGGCCTTATCACACACCAAATCCATCAGCACCTTGATCTTGGACTGTGCAGCCTCTCGAACTGGGGAAAATGCATTTTTGCTGTTCATAATCTACCCCGTCTATGGTATTTACTTATAGCAGCCTAAATGGACTAAGACATGCACTCAAACTATATCTAATTCATTATGGGGAAAGTATTTATCAATAAAAAAATGTTAACAGCTATATATCAATAATTTAAATTATTTAGATGTTTAAAGGCAATTATTTTCAGCTTAGTAAAAATTAATAAAAATAATTCTAGAACTGCTGGGAGGGGTGGCTTATGCCCGAAATCCCATCACTCTGGGAGGCCAAGGAAGGCAGATCACTTAGCCCAGGAGTTCAAGATCAGCCTGGGCAACATGGCGAAACCCCATATCTACAAAAAATACAAAAATTAGCCAGGCATAGGAGCACACACCTGTGGCTCCAGCTACTTGGGAGGCTGAGGTGGGAATATCAATTGAGCCCAGGAGGTTGAGGTTGCAGTCAGCCATGATTGCGCCACCTGGGTGAAAGAGTGAGACCTTGTCTCCAAATAACAATAGTAATAATAATAATTCTAGCACCCCTAAGTGGGATGGGAGGGAAGAATGCCACTGTGTGCATACCCATTAGGACCTTCAGTTGCAAGTGACTGAAACCCCAATCCCAGCTGGCTTGAGCCACAGGGATTTTCTTGGCTCAAGTAAATAAGCAGTGGCTTTAGGTGCTGCTGGTTATGGAGCCTGCTGATGTAATCAGGATCTGGTTTCTCTCTCCCCTTCTTGGCTTCTTCAGTTTTACCTGGCAGTAACCAATTCAGCAAGAGCCAATTTCACTGCAGTTGCTTCAGGGAGCCAGGAAGCACACAGATGAACTTTACTTATTGTGCTAATTTGAACACAAATTAGAAACAAGTGAATTAAAATTAAATTGTTAAAAGAAATAAAGAAATCTGGAAAAATTGCTATTTCAGTGTTACAGGCTAAATTGCGTCCCCTCAAAATTTATTTGTGGAAGTCCTACTACTTAATATCGCAGAATGTGACTGAATTATTTGGGGATAGGGACTTTTAAAAAAGTAATTAAGGTAAATTAAGCTGGGCTCGGTGGCTCACACCTGTAATCCCAGCGCTGTGGGAGGCCAAGGTGAGTGGATCACCTGAGGTCAGGAGTTCAAGACCAGTCTGGCCAACATGGTGAAACGCTGTCTCTACTAAAAATAAGAAAATTAGCTGAGCATGGTGGCGGGCACCTGTAATCCCTGCTACTCAGGAGGCTGAGGCAGGAGAATCGCTTGAACCCGGGAGGCAGAGGTTACAGTGAGCTGAGATCATGCCAGTGCACTCCAGCCTGGATGCCTAGAGCAAAACTACATCTCAAAAAAAAAAAAAAAAAAAAAAAAAAAAAAAAAAAAAAAAAAGAGAGAATTAAGGTAAAATAAAGTCTATAGGAGTAAGTCCTAATCCAATGTGACTAGTGTCCTTATAAGAAGAGATCAGGACACAGACAGTCACAGAGGGTAGACCATGTGAAGACACTGGAAGAAGAAGCCATCCACTAACCAAGGAGAGCGGCCTCAGGAGAAACCAATCCTGCCAACACCTTGATCCTGGCCTTCCAGTCTCCAGAACTGAGGAGAGAAATGCCTGCTGTTGCAGCTGCACTTTGTTATTGCAGCCCTAGCTAACTAATCCCTATGGCCCAAGTGTCTTCATTGTCCCATTCACCTTTACATAGCAAGGGGACTGACAAAGACCAAGCATGGTGGCTCACGCCTGTAATTCCCGCACTTTGGGAGGCAATGTGGAGAGAATTGCTTGAGCCCGGGAATTTGAGACCAGCCTGAGAAACACAGTGAGACCCCACTTCTTCCAAAAAAAAATGGCTGCCAAGACCCTGGGCTATATCCTTCCTGACTCACAACCCATCGCCAGCTGGGATCCTGAGTGTCACTCTGATCAGAGGACAAAGATATGTGTCATGAAACAGTACTTCACATTTATATTAAAATTCTTTTTGTTTTTGGTTTGTACTTGCATCTGGGTGACCTCCCCACCTATTCTCTAAGACAAAGTCAATGGTCCACATTTTGACTTCCAAAAAAGACTTTTGAAATATGTAAACCCATGATTGTAAAAATTGAAGCTTTTGTTTTACACGAGCCAGGCACTGTAGGAGGAAAGAAGGCAGCTTTTTTTTTTTTTTAAGATGTAGTTTCGCTCTTGTTGCCCAGGCTCGAGTGCAGTGGTGAGATCTTGGCTCATCACAACTTTCACCTCATAGGTTCAAGCGATTCTTCTGCCTCAGCCTCCCAAGTAGCTGGGATTACAGGCATGAGCCACTTCACCCAGCTAATTTTGTATTTTTAATAGAGACAGGGTTTCTCCATGTTGGTCAGGCTGGTCTCGAACTCCTGACCTCAGGTGAACCGCCTGGCTCTGCCTTCCAAAGTACTGAGATTACAGGCGTGAGCCACTGTGCCCGGCCAGAAGGCTTTTTTTCCCTCAAAAGGCAAAGCTTGAAAGAAGCAGGACATAACATTGATTCACTAAATTGGATGGAAAATAGAAGTTCATAAAAAGGGCTCCTTGCTCTGCAGAAGATGATGAAGGTGTTCCTGGCTAAAAGGGCAGGAAGACAGAGGAGGAGAAGGAGAGAGGAGACTGGAGACTCCTCAACCTAGAGTACCATGTGGAGGAACGCCAAGTCAATGTCAAGGAGAGCCAAATGCAAGCAGGTGACACCTTCAGTCTACACTGCTGGGGCTCAGGGGACCTGTTGCAGAAACCAGAGCCCATCCAGGCAGGGAAGTGTGCCACCGACCTGTGCCAAGCAGCAAGGCATTGCTAAACTTCTTATGCCAGGCTGGGAGGCATCCAGTCAACAGCAGCCCACCCAGGACCTAGCAAGTTTGTGATGGGCTCATCAAATTTTACTTTTGATACAATGCCCATGTCAGGACCATTATAATTTCCCCAAAAATAAAGGGTGATGCCTTGGATACTCAGAGAAAGTAGAGAGGTTGGGGAAAGCAAAGTTCTAGGACCTGTACATGTATGCTTGTATGGGACTAAGTAGAGCTAGTTACATATTTCTGCCCCACCGCCCTCCACAGCAAGCTGACAATCAACCTCCTTTATATGTGTACACTTCTGGCCCAGGAATTAGGACAATACCCTGATGACTTAATCTTGGTCCTGTGCTCCACCATCACTTCCTCTGAGTGAGAAGCAGATCCCCCAAGTGCATAGGACAGAGATGAGAGAAGCATCAAATGCAAATGCAAAAAAAAAAAAAAAAAAAAAAAAAAAGAAGCAGGTACCAAAATGAGGCTAGGCAGATTTGCTACTTAAGCAGCAATGTATGTTTGGGCAGCCGAACAACTTTTTCAGTGTACCCGATCATATCTTGTTGTCGTAGTTTAGATTTTTCCAGAAAAGAGAACAGGTTTTTTCCCCTCCCAAACTCACATATGCTCTTGACCTTCCTGGAATCTTTGATGAACAGTTCTAGTTAATGCACAGTAACTGCAGACCACAAGTAAGAGACATCCAATAATTGGATGGTGAGACCAGAGAAGGTCAGTGTCATAGGATTAAATAGGAATTCATACAAAGAAAAAGAATGAGCTATTTATGCAAATATTTCCAATGTGTCAATGTCATTAAATGGCATTTTGAAAATGTGGTTAGGGAGAAGAGTGTGTCTCCCACAGATCTTCAAAATCCCAAGGGTGCCTCCTGGAATCTCATCAAGTAGGCACCAATAAGATATATTATGAGTCGTGATTGGAAGAGAGCATGAGGGGAGCCCCTGGGGAGCTGGTTGAGGTTCTGTTTCTTGATCTGGATATCAGTTATCAGAGATATTGAGTTTATAAAAAATCATTGACCTCTATGCTTATGATCTGTGTTCTTTTCCGTGTGTGTTTATATTTCAATTAAAAAATATGTAGGCCAGTTTCGGTGGCTCATACCTGTAATCCCAGTGCTTTGGGAGGCCAAGGCAGGAGGATCACTTCAGGCCAGGAGTTGGAGACTAGCCTGGGTAACATAGTGAGACCCCCATCTCTACAAAAAAAATACAAAAAAATAGTCTAATATGGTGGTGTGTGACTGTAGTCCTAACCACTTAGGAGGTTGAGGTAGAAAGATCATTTAAGCTGGGAGTCTGCAGTGAGCTACGATCAAGCCACTATACTTCAGCCTAAGCAACAGAGCAAGAACCTGTCTCAAAAAAAAAAAAAAAAAAAAAAAAAAAAAAAAAAAAAAAAAAAAAAAAAAAAAAAAAAAAAAAAAAAAAAAAATATATATATATATATATATATATATATGTGTGTGTGTATGTGTGTCTGTGTGTGTGTGTGTGTGTGTGTATAAAGAGAGACGAGGCAGAGAGAGACAAAAACAGAGAGAGAGAGAGAGAGACACTCTTGTAAATTATGATTTGATGAATTTTGAAGCAGTGCTCCAATGACAGAAGTCATTTATTATTGCTAGGGAATATGGACACACAAAAATCTGGTGGTAGGACAGTTTGGGGTTTTTTTTCCCATCCAGGTCTTTGTATGGGAAAAACAAACTGACACATTGAGTGGTCTGGTTAAAGAGTGGGCTCTCCTGTTACAATTAAAGAGGATTCTCACAGGTTTTACACAAGACTGGTGCTCAGCCAGCCTCTTCTGATCAGGTGCCATGCTTCCCTGCAGGCCTTGGGGTCCTGTTTCTCAGACACCTTGACACCAGTGAGGGATTTCACTCAGGGCTGGGTGTAAGGCCTCTGACCTCTGGCAGCACAAGCCCACTGTTTCTCACCCAAAACCTTTGGGACAAGTGTGCTAAAAAATGCATTTAGTTTTGAATTCTAGAAAGAAAACAGTGCACATATTAATGTATATTGTGCAGAAATAATATACATATCAATTTTGTGTGTATATATGTACATATATAGTATATATATGTATATATAGTGTATTAATTATATACTAACTCCAGCAGGGTCTAGGGCAACACCATGAAACAAAACATGTATTTTTGGAGAACAGTCCATAAATATTCACATGAAGGAAGATGAAAAGGAAATTAAACATCTCATATCACTTTAGAAAAGTTTTGCTCCCTAATAACTATAAAAATGTTTTTTTTTAAAGATGTGGGGATTAAATTTTGCAGAAAAAAGATTCTAGACCCACATATACTTACCATTTAAAATCAGTAAATTAATATCCTGAGTTTATAATTTTTGCATAACTGTTACTAGTGTGAATCTATGTCTTACAGTCTGGTACTCATCTACTCTTTTCCCAGGTAAAGCCAAGTAAACTGCTGGACAGTTGTCCCTCTCTAACGAGTGGCCCGCTGTTCCAGGCAGGACAGATAACACAGGCCTGCCAGTCATCTCTCTCCAGCTTCCCACCAGCCATCATTAATTTTTGGATATCATGCCCTGTCTATGACTTTCACCCTGTTCTGGAAAACCTTGTAAGAGACCTCAATGGTCAAGTAAATCACTGTTGAAGAGAAAGTCATTCAATTCAATACATTTAACACATATTTGAATCTATGCATTACTACTGTGCCATTTTACCCTATATAATTTTGATCCTCAAGATGTGATAAGGTACCCAACAGAGAGCCAACCTCAATTTCTCTAAAACTTGGTGGCTAGCAGCAGGATTTGGCTGCAAGTCTAAAATGGAGTTTTCAGCGCTTTTGTTTGGGGAGAGTTAGGAACTTTATTTGGAGGGTTTTTTGAGAAAGAAAAAAAGCCTGGGGCAGGCAAGGGAAAACAGAAAATTGCAGTTTCTGCTCAAGAATGGAGACTTTGGGAAAACGTGGAGCTCAAATGCTCTGTTTTCATTGTGCATCTCTGCAGATTACAAGGTTGTCTGGAACACAGCCATGACATGCAAAGAGGTTGTCTTCCTCTCTTTAGGCTGCACAAAGAGAAAGAACCTGAAGAGGAGGACATGGTCAAGGCAATCCTGTTATGGAGGGTGGGCTGGCCACAGCAACATGGCGCTCAGCCAGGAGCTAAATAGAGAACTGGCCAGCAGAGGGATGGCCTAAGAACTGTCAGCAAAGACATCCATTTTTACATTGTTTTATGGTTTGGTTTTCGTCTTTTTGGGTTAGTAATTCCCTTTAGCTATCTATTTGTCATGACTTGTTACACATTTTGAAGAAGAGTGCTGGATTGCAAAGACAATAAACATAACCAAAAAAGAAAATGCTGAGACCCTGCATGAGAAGAAAGAGGTCAGAAAGTTGCAGTGCAACCCATCCCATTTATTGACTGGAGCAGGCAGCCAACAACCTGCAGAGAATATTAAAAGAAAAAACAGACTTCTTTAAAAATGACTTGGCACTTGCAACAATGCAGGTGTCAGCCCATCAGTGGAAAGGGTAGTGGGGTCACAGAACAAGAGGCACAGCTTCTGCCTGGGAGACACAGGATGGGATGGGGTGAGACCCACAGGAGGACCACACTGCACCACCACAAGATCGATTTCACATCTTGCCTTCACCTAATGGCTCTGTGACTTGGAAATGTCCTTGAAAACTGAGTCTGTTTCCTCATCTAATAAATAAATTTAGTTATTCCTGCTTCATTGGACATCTGTAAAGTCAAAGATCGCTTATGTAAAGTTTTTAGCAGACATTCAATAAATGGCAATTATTATTATTGTTTACACACTAATTCAGGTTAAGATTGAAAGCTGATAAATCCTTCAGCATTCCTTATGTTTAAAGCTGTTTATAAGTAATTCCATTCTCTTTACAGAAAGGACTCTGTATTTTAAAGTAACTGCGTTGCATTAGTGAAGACTCAGAAAAAAAAAAAAAGAACATTTCAAAACCTACTGAAGTCCTAAAAAATGTAAAGATCTGATGAGCCAAGTGTTGCTGCTTATGTAACTACATATTGATTTCTAAACACTAGTTTTGGCATAAAACAAGGAACAATTAAGCAACATGACCTAGCATTTCTATCCCCAGACACATATCTTCTAGGAATTCTCATCTAAGCAACAAGGAGACATGTGCATTGAGAATCCTCACTGCAGCCAATTCTAATCAAAAATAAAACAGGAGGGGTATGGTGGCTCATGGTGGTTCTGTAATCCTGGCACTTTGGGAGGCTGAGGTAGGCAGATTGCCTGAACCCAGGAGTTTGAGATCAGCCTGGGCAATATGGTGAGAGCCTGTGTCTACAAAAACAATAAAAATTAGCCAGGTATGGTGGCACACACCGACAGGTCCAGCTACTCATGAGGCTGAGGCAGGAAGATAGCTTGAGCTTAGGAGGTCAAGGCTGCAGTGAGTCGAGATTCCACCACTGCACTCAGCCTGGATAACAGAGCAAGACTCTCTCTCCAAATTAAGTAAATAAATAGTAAAACAAACATCTAAGATAACCTAATGTCCATGAATGGAAGAAAGAATAAGTAAATTCAGTTGGAGACAAATAGAATACGATTCAGAAGTTGAAATAAACCATGATAAAAGCTTGTTGCAAGAAGATATGTACAGCAAAATCCTCCTCCTAAAAAAACTTACCAACACTTAAAGCAATAATGCTTTGTTTAGAAAACTATAATATTTCATTAAAGTAGGAAAGCATAGGTGACCATTATACATATTGAGGTCAGAATGGTTGTTACCCCTGAGGAAGAGGGGAATATGACTGGTGAGTGCCACAGAGCGAGCTTTAAGCGTATCTATATTTTCTTTTTATTAAACGAAAAGCAATCTGAGGCAAACATAGCAAAAGATAAAATAAGACAAAAAAGATGGGGCTCAGTATCAAGTATATTGTTATTCATTGTATTATTCTCTTTAATTTTCTGAATATTGAAAATAGTTCACACTTAACAGAATCAGGTCTTCAAGGTTCTTATAGGACAATGGGGACAATTAAAATCCAAATTCCTTCACACTCTCTTCAAAAACCATGCAGATAAACTAGTATGAAAGAGAGAAAAGCACCCCTAACCAAAGTCTGCAGGAAAACTAGGAGACAAAGAATGTTGAAAATCTTATGTATGCAGAAAAATTATATCCAACGCCATTAAGACAGCTGCAGAGCTCATGTCAGAATGAAGAGTCAGGCTGGGAGTGCGTGGAAAGAGGGGGAGGCAGTTGATATGATAGTCCATCTGGGAAAGCCAAGAAAATCAATGGCAAAGCTACTGTAAACAAGAGAACTCAGTGAGACAACAGGCTATGAACTAAACATTGAGAAATCAGTAGCTTTCATATGTAAAATCAGTAACAAGTTAGAAAGTGTGAAGGAAAAGAAAACATCATTTTTGGTAATAATAAAATAAAAATAAAATTCTTAGGAATAAACTTAACAAAAAGATTAGAAAAAGTCATACAAGGGAAACTTTCAAAGCCTGGTTGAAAGGTATAAAAGGACATTTCTTGTTCTCTGATAAGATAACAACATCTGAAAGATGTCAGCTCTTCACTAGTTAATATGTAAGTTTAAAGCAATTCCAATACAAATAATAATTTTTTTCTAGAGATGGACAAGTTTTATTTCAAGATGAATAAGTCGATTTTAAAGTGTGTATGGAAACACACACACACAGAGAAGAAAACCAGGAACCAGCTCGAAAAGAAGTGGAAAGAGGAGGATTGACCCTACAAGACAGTAGAACACAGTGTGAAACTTCTATGATTGAAACTGCACAGGCACAGAAGAAGACAATCCAACAAAATAGAACAGAGAAGGCAGGAATCGTCCCAAGTACAGGTGAACATTTAGTGTGGTGATGGGAGCATTTCTAATCACTGAAAAGAAGACAGACTTCTTACTAAATGATGTTGGAACAACAAGGGAGCCATTTCAACAAAAGGCTAAATAAGACTATTTTTCATGTCATGAAAAAGTACTGTGAAAGAAAAAGGTACAGGAACCACGAGAAATATAAGTAAGTTCCTGGGTGTAGGATACAAAGAAAGCTGTTCTATCCATGACTCAAAATCTGGAAGCAATTAAGAGAAAATTAATAAATTTGACCATATAATAACAAAGCACAATTTTTAACATGGCAGAATCGCATAACAAACAACAACAAAAAAAGAATGACAAGCTGGGATAAAATATTTGCAACCAGCTGGGCACAGTGGCTCACACATGTAATCCCAGCACTCTAGGAGGCCGAGGCAGGAAGATCACAAGATCAGGAGTTCGAGACCAGCCTGGTCAACATAGTGAAACCCTTCTCTACTAAAAATACAAAGTATTAGACAGGTGCAGTTTCAGCTACTTGGGAGGCTGAGGCAGGAGAATCCCTTGAACCTGGGAGGCAGAGGTTGTAGTGAGCCGAGATCATGCCATTGCACTCCAGCCTGGGCGACAAGAGTGTAACTCCAACTAAAAAAAAAAAATGCAACCTACATGAACTACATGAAGAGCTCTTAAGAAAATAAAAGGGGTTTTAAAAAAAAAACTTGAGAGAAACATAAATAGAAGACAAGAACCAACATATCACAGAAAAAGACTCACAAATGGTCCTCAGGCATGTAATAGAGGCTCAGCTTCTTTTGTACTAAGAGTAATGAAAATTAAAACTACACAAAGCTACAATTTCACACATCAGACTGACAAAATTTCAAAAGCTTACAACACACTTTGTTGGTGGGAAAAAAGGAGAAACGGGCACTCTCAAGCCTTGCTGTATGCCCATGATATGGAAGGGAATTTGGTATGCAGGAGGTATGCTGCTGGTATGCAGGTGATATAGAAGGGAATTTGGGAATAGATAACAAAACTACCTATGCACTTGTCCTTTGACTCAGCAATCCAGCTTTTAGAAATTCACCCTGAAATTATACCTCCAGAAATTCTAAACAACCTATACATTAGTTTTTTCACCCTGCAGTGTTTGTAATTTGCTAGGTTTCTAATTTGTAATTAAAAATTATCCAAATTCCCAAATAGTACATAGGTTTATTAAACCATGGTACAATTATACAATAGAGAAATCTGTATATAAACAAAAGAAGGACTCTTGTTGAACTGATATGGAGTCGCTCAGAGTAGCAATCAAAATCTCTAAAATACCCAATAAAGCCCCCCTCCCCATTCCCCCTCGCCCTATCCCCAGACATCCCCGACTTTATCTCTTATTTTTTTTTTTTTTTGAGATGGAGTTTCACTCTTGTTGCCCAGACGAGTGCAATAGCATGATCTTGGCTCACTGCAACCTCTGCCTCCCAGGTTCAAGTGATTCTCCTGTCTCAGTCTCTTGAGTAGCTGGGATTACAGGCACCTGCCACCATACCTGGATAATTTTTGTATTTTTAGTAAAGATGGGGTTTCACCATGTTGGCCAGGTTGGTCTTGAACTCCTGACCTCAAGTGATCCACCCACCTCAGCCTTCCAAAGTGCTGGGATTATAGGCATGAGCCACAGTGCGCAACCTATTTCTTCAGTAATTTCTTCATCTTCATTTTCTTCAGTTTCTCTTTCTGGAATTTCTGGCTAATTTCCTTTTAGTTAGATTTCCTGGGTAGATCCTCTAAGCTTATACTTATCTATTATTTTTCAGTTTCCATGTCTCTTATCCTTAGTACCTATCAAGTTTTTTATTTCAGTAACATATTTTTACCTTATGACATTTCTTCATTTTCTGTTTTGCATAGCAAATTTTTTGGGAGGTTTCCTTTGAAAATATTAGTTTGAAGCTATTGATGTTTCCTCTGATTCTCAGCATTATGTCTGATCTTTTAGGATCCTTTTGTCTGTTTACTATAATCTCTATTTTTCATCGTGAGGGTGATCCTCAGGTAGCCTTGAAGAATGAGACATTGAAAATTGATTGGAAACTGCTCCTAGGAAGAGCTTGTTGACTCCTGGGCTTTGTTGTATGGTGGTTGGGAGAGAAACCAGCCATTTCATTAGATGATCTCCAAATGTTAGTGTCTTCTCTCTGGGGCTATTTGTTTTCTCCGGAGAAGATTCCTTGCATTCTCCTCTTCCTGCACTCCTGAAGAGAGGGAAGAAAAGGAATCCAAGAAGCACATCTCAATCGTCAACTTTGCTCAATCCACCTGCTGTCTGCCATCACTTTATCTCCAATTCTCAAGTATCTGTTGGCCAATTTCTCTGGAGAATTTCCCTCTTTCTTGCCTGATGGTGTGACCAGATGACAGTCAGCAGGGGTAGAAGACCTGAATGTCTCATCATTCTGCTTTCAGCCTTTCAACTAAGTCTCCTGTTTTATTTCCTCTTCTTGCCCCTCACACCTGCCTTCTTTGGTGAACCTCTCAGTGATTCTCTGAAGCCTATCAGCTCTGCAAGCATTTTAGCATAGAGGGTTTTATTTTGTTTTGTTTTGTTTGACAGAATTTCACTTGTCACCCAGGGTGGAGTTCAATGGCTCAATATTGGCTCACTGCAACCTCCAAATCCTGGGTTCAAGAGCTTCTCCTGCATCAGCCTCCTGAGTAGCTGGGATTCCAGGCTCCTGCCACCATGCTGAGCTAATTTTTGTATTTTTAGTAGAGATAAGGTTTCACCGTGTTAGCCACGCTGGTCTCAAACTCCTGACCTCGTGATTCACCCTCTTCGGCCTCCCAGAGTGCTGGGTTTACAAGTGTGAGACACTGCACCTGGCTGTAGAGCTTCTTTTGCTCAGTGAAATCAATTGCGATTCATTCATCTACTTTCCTTCTTCCAAAACTCTGTTGCAATATTTTGCTTCCTCCTGCCTTTCTTAGATGTTCTTTTCCTTTGTCTTTTCATTCCTCATCTATTATTTTAGATAAGTTTTGGGTGGCAGAGTTAAGAAATTCTTGTTGCTAATCTATCATTTTAAACTATAGTACTATCTAGGCAAGATTTAAAATCTTGGGCACCCTGTTTACAAGGGACTCTAATAGGCAGTAATATTGGCATCCCTATTCCACCTGAAGAAGTTACAGAAGGTGACTCTTTAACCTTCTACAACCCTTAAGGATTAAGGGTTCTCTTGTCAAAAGGAGGGGGAAAATATGTCAGAGGTGTTTGAACCAAAGAGTCTCCATCTTGAATAGGGGCTGAGGAAAATGAGGATGAGACCTACTGGGCTGCATTCCTAAGGTTAGGCATCCTTAGTCACAAGATAAGACAGGAGGTCAGCAGGACTGGCATCCCAAGATATAGGTCATAAAGACCATGCTGATAAAACAGGATGTGATAAAGAAGCCAGTCGAAACCCACCTAAACCAAGATGGTGAAAAAGCAACGTCTGGCCATCCTCACTGCTCGTTATATCCTCATTATAATGCATTAGCATGCTAAAAGACATTCCCACCAGGATCATGACAGTTCACAAATGCCATGACAATATCCAGAAGTTACCCTATTAAGTCTAAAAAGAGGAGGAGCCCTCAGTTCTGGGAATTGTCCACGCTTTTCCTGGAAAACTCACGAATAACCCACCCGTTATTTAGTATATGATCAAGAAATAACTTTAAAAAAGCCAACCAGCAGCCCTTAGGGCTGCTCTGTCTATGGCATGGGTCCCCAACCCCTGGGCAATGGCCCAATACCCAGCAGCGTGTTAGGAAGCAGGCCACACAGCAGGAGGTGAGTGGTAGGCAAGCGAGAGAAGCTGAGTTGTGCCTCCCGTCAGATCATCAGCAGCTTTAGATTCT
Organism: Plecturocebus donacophilus; assembly: GCA_004027715.1. Taxonomy (NCBI): domain Eukaryota; kingdom Metazoa; phylum Chordata; class Mammalia; order Primates; family Pitheciidae; genus Plecturocebus; species Plecturocebus donacophilus. Next base: position 65,168 of record PVKP010000950.1, on the reverse strand, counting down.
CATAGGAGCACAAACCCTATCATGAACTGTGCACGTGAGGCATTAGGTTGCACATTCCTTATGAGAATCTAATGCCTGATGATCTGTCACTGTCTCCCATCACGCCCAGAAGGGACTGTCTAGTTACAGGAAGACAAACTCAGGGCTCCCACTGATTTTACACTGTGGTGAGTATGTAATAATAATAGAAACAAAGTGCTTGAATCATCCTGACACCATCATCACCTATACTGTCACTGGAAAAACTGTCTTCTACAAAACTGGTCCTTGGCACCAAAAAGGTTGGGGACTGCTGGTCTATGTAGTGGCCATTCTTTAGTTTCTTTACTTGGCTAAAATAAACTTGCTTTCACTTAAAATAAAATCTGGGTACCACGTATACAAAGATCAAGACAACTAAATCCTGGCTCTTTCATAAGTTCTACTGTGGAGAGGAAACTGACAAATTGCAATAACCATTAGTTAAGGAATCCAGCAACTCTATTCTAGTGTCTTATTTCTGTTATTAAAATGTTTCCATATCTTCACTTTTCTATCTATAAAATGGTTGAGAGATTCTTGGTAAGACACATCAGACATTTACAAGGGAATTCTTAGTATTGCTTTTGCTAATTGTTCGTTGAAATTATTCTTTCAGGAAGAGATGCAGAGAGAATTGGCATGTTTTCATCATCCTTTCCACACACAATTTTCCTAACTCATAAAAGCAGAGAAAGCAATACAAATTCAACCACCTGATGCCAGCAACATGACAGCAAGGGTATCTCTAGGTAGTCAGGGGAAGTAGAGTCAGGAAGAAACAGAGTGACAAGGAATAGAAATGAGGGTGGGGGGAAGGGACTAGACATGGCTTGCCTTTTGCTATCTTCTAGAACATAATAAAGGAGTCTAAAGCAAATGTCTATTGCAAAACAGACTGTGCAAAAGAAAAAAAGGTGAAAAATTTATTTCAAATTCATTCATTTCCTAGCTCTCCTTCTTAATTCTAACTCAAGCCATAACATTTCTCTATAACAATCAGAATTTACGCAATCATGATGAACTTCCAAATGGCAAAGAGACTAAGTGAGCCAGTCATGTTGAATGAACATCTGCATTTGCTTTGTGGATGTTTGAGCCTGCTCAGGAAGGACAGAACACGGGCCTGTGTGCAAGATTGCTTTCATTGTGCAGTACACAGCAAGCATTCACCAGAAGACCTCAAGATGATGGCATTCCTTGGAATTGTGCAACATGAAGCTCTGATGGGAATGTATCTGGATTGGCGAAAACCCATCCCAATTGCTTAGAAAGAATCAGAAATAGCATACGCATCACTGTAGAATCGTCTGTGGGCAGAAGAGGCACCCCTCTGACTTCTATCTATCCTGCTCAGTCCTGGAAATTATCTCCCAAACTCACGCCTTTTTAAGTAAACTTTTACTCTTCTGGGATATTTGCTTTAGGAAATTGTTTAGATGGGAAAGAGAAGGTTGCACTTCTCCCAATTTAGCCATTTCTATCTGTGCTTAGAAGAATATATATATTTTTTTACATTCACTAAAGTGTCATTTAAATAAGAAAGGCAAGATGATCTCCATATACTAAATTATTAATGAGAACTTTTTCTTCTAGATGGAAATTAAATGAATAGCAAATAGTCCTATTATTAGGTTTTAAACGACTTTAATTTCTTAACAAAAAAGAAAATAGCCAGTGTTAGAATGTGTAATTGTTTATGATAGTAATAATAAAGATTTGATTTGCAATCTTATTATTCAACGAGAAGGCTACTAAGCAATTTACCAGAGTGTTGGCCAAGGATTATGAAATTGCATTTACACACAAATGATAAAATGTGTTGCCATGGTGAAGGTCTGGTCAAAACAGGATAATGTTCTAGCTCATTTGAAATTTATCAATGCAATGATTATCTGATATAAAGAAAGCAACTTGATTCTCATAATCCTTGAACCTTCTGTAAATAATTCAAAGAATAGCTGAAAACTAAAAATTCTTACTCTCTCAAACTTGCACTTTGATACTATTTGTAAAGTCTTTAAATATACTGATGCTCTAGTCCTTCCCGAGATGCTGATTTAATCAGTGTGAGATGCAGGCTGGGAGCTAGAATTTTTTATATTTTTATTTTATTTATGTATTTATTTTTAGAGTCAGGATCCTGCTTGTTGCCCAGACTGAAGTGCAGTGATACAATCATAGCTCACTGCAACCTTGAACTGGACTAAAGGGGTCCTCCCATCTAAGCCTCCCCAGTAGCTGGGACTACACCTGTGTGCCACCACATCCAGCTAATTTTTATATTTTTTATAGAGATGGGGTCTAGCTATGTTGCTCAGGGTGGCCTCAAACTCCTGGATTCAAGCAATCCTCCCACCTCAGCCTCCTGAGTCACTGGGATTACAAGCATGAGCCCCTGCACCCCTGGGAATTAAAAAAATTCTTAAAGCTCCTCAGGTGATTCTAATATGTTTCAAGTTGGAGAAATGTACTCAGGTGACATATCCTTCTGTCCAAAGGCTACAGTAAAAGTGAGGCTTATTTATCACACAATTGTGACTCAACAAGGGCTTTGCTTTAGAGATATTGTATTGGCATGTTTAAAGACAAACGAAGAAATAGAAATATAGAAAGATACATAGAAATAAAATAGAGAACACAATAAAGTAGGTAGCAGCATATTATCTATTACTATAGTAGTATTATATTTTATATATCTATCACCATATAATAACTGAAATATAAAAGAAACCAAAATAAATATAATCTCAGAGTTTATAAAGATTTACATGGAAATAAACTTACCAGAGTCATATTAGTACATAATGAAAATGCATTTTGTTTCTAGAGAAAGTTCAGCACTTATGCATTATTATTATTATTATTATTTTTTTTTTTGAGACAGATTCTCACTCCATCACCAGGCGCAAGGCTATATTGCAGTGGCGTGACCTCGGCTCACTGCAACCTCCACCTCCTGGGTTCAAGCAATTCTCCTGCCTCAGCTTCCCGAGTAGCTGGGACTACAGGCACACGCCACCACGCCCAGCTAATTTTTTTGTATTTTTAGTAGAGACGGAGTTTCACCATGTTGGCCAGGATGGTCTCCATCTCTTGACCTCGTGATCCGCCTGCCTCGGCCTCCCAATGTGCTGGGATTACAGGGCTTACACATTTTAAAGAATACTAATTCCACTGGGCATATACCCAAAGGAATATAAATCATTCTATTATAAAGATGCATACATGTTACATTTATTGGAGCACTATTCACAATAAGGAAGATGTGGAATCAACCCAAATGCCTATCAATTATACACTGGATAAGGAAAATGTGGGTACATATACACCATGGGATACTGTGCAGTCATAAAAAGGAATGAGATCAGGTACTTTGCCGAGACATGGATGGAGATGAAAGTCATTATCCTCAGCAAACTAACACAGGAACAGAAAACCAAACACCCCAAGTTCTCGCTTATAAGTGGGAGCTGAACAATGGGAACACATGGACCTGGGGGGTGAGGAACAATACACACTGGGGCCTGTTAGGGGCGGAAATGGGAGTGGGGGAGCATCAGGATAAATAGCTAATGCATGTGGGGCTTAATGCCTAAGTGATGGGTTGATAGGTACAACAAACCACCATGGCACAGATTTACCTATGTAAGAAATCTGCACATTCTGCACATGTATCCTGGAATTAAAATAAAATTTTAGAAAAAAAAATACTAATACCATCCCATCATAAAATCAGGCTGTAGCCAGGGGACACAGGTGCTTTGGATACAAGTAGAGGCAACAGATTTAGTTTCTACTCAAATTTGAATTATTTAGCTTCATTGCATTTTGTGGAGTCAAACTATTATATAGATGTTAGCAAATGATCCCAGAAATGCATGGATTTGATCAAAAAGGAGATCAAATTTAAATCAACTACCACCAGTGAGAAAACAGCTCACTGGTGTCAAACTTCATATATCCATTCACAAAGCATTTCTTGAATACTTGCAAAGCAATGAGTTTTGTGAAAAGGAACAATGAATTCCAACTGTATCTGTAAAGCTTTATTACTTAAAAAGAATCTAAAGCAAGCATCAGTAAATTATAACATTTGTTCAGTATGGCTGATGAATATATTATGTTTGCTATATTATTCTTCATGCTTCTCATATATGTTTGAAATATTTCACTTAAGTAAAGTTGAATTTGGGCCAGGCATGGTGGCTCGTGCCTATAATCCCAGGACTTTGGGAGGCCAAGGTGGGTGGATAACCTGAGGTCAGGAGTTTGAGACCAGCCTGGCCAACATGGTGAAGCCCTGTCTCTACTAAAAATATGAAAAAAGAATTAGCAGTGCATGCCAACATGTGCCTGTAATCCTACCTACTTGGGAAGTTGAGGCAGGAGAACTGCTTGAACCCAGGAGGTGAAGGTTGTAGTGAGCTGAGACCGCACCACTGCACTCCAGCCTGAGGGACAGAGCAAAACTCCAGCTCAAAAGAAAAAACAAAAGTTGAATTTTAAGAAATCTACAATAAGGAAACAAAAGAGTGTATGAACAATAACATAAACTTGAAGGCAATAGGGTGGTACACAGTACATGATAGTAATGTATTTCTTACTCTTTCAGCGGTTCAAACAGTTGAGTAGGCAACTTTCTGTATGGTGATATGGAGACCCCGGTTCTGTTACTGCAGGGCTCTCACTTCCTACAGCATTTGGTACATCCCTGGACCCTCAGCATCCAGTGGGCATTCTGGGGAACAAACAAGAGTGGAAGATTGCACAGAAGATGGTTTATGAGCCAGACTGAGGACTCACATACATCACATCTGCACACATTCCACTGTCTAGGACCCAGTCATGTGGCCGCCCCTCAGTGAAGACTGGGAAATGTGTTTCAGCCCTTTGTCCATGAAGAACCAGAAAAGGGTCAGGTGAGCATCTCACCAGTCTCTGTCGGTGGTGATTACATAAGAGAGCAGACAACATGCTGAAGTGGCTCAAAGGAAACAAACAGTATTCGGCAAAAGGACTATGAAAAGCCTCATGGGAAAGGTGACATCTGAATGAGAACTTGAAAGATTTGCAGGATCTGGAAGTGCAGAGATCAACTGTATTTGGGGTGTGGGTATAAACTATGTACAAAAATAGGAAGGTAGAAATGTAAAAGTCCATGCAGGCAGCAGAGAACAAAAGACGGGCAGTAGAGTCTAGATAGGCTAGGCTGATACTCAGCTGTTATTCACAGGAAGGCCAAGGAAGTTGCCCAAAGAATGAGATACTTCTGAACTAGCTGTCAAAAGTCACCAGTCCCAGCTCCTGAGCACCCACGTGGCCATCCCAGCTGCCATGTGGACATCCTGAACTTCCCCCACTGTCCAAGGAGATGCTCCCAACACAGCAGACTCCTGCAGGGCCCTGTTCCAGCCCTGTGGTCATGTTAGTTTTGATTGTTGGTGTCTGCATGTTATTGACTGTTACATATTTGTCACTCCATCATCTCTGAACACAAGATTATAAGAGGGACTAACAGCAGGATTTGGAGAGGTAGACTGGAACTGCTTCACAGTGTCCTCAAATGCCACACCATGAAGTTTGGATTTTATTCATTAACAGGGAAGGGCGTGTTCATCACAGACCTTTCCTGAGTAGGCAAGGAATATGATCAGAGCTCTGTTTAGAAGGATGATTCTGACAGCAGCTAATTTAGGATGATATGAAGAGAGAAAAAGTAGATTACAAAGATTAAGTGATCTTTGTAAATGAATGACACCAGGTTATTAAAACAGCAAGGAGGCTCCATCTAATTAGTTATTACAGTTACTAAGATAAGGAAAATATTACCAACAAATTACATCAGACCTGACCTTATTACTTTGTTCTAACCATCAGTGTTTATAACTGTAGTTGTTATTGCAGTATCTGTAAGAGTGGACATGTTATTCTGATACATGTATGAGGGCTCTGGTGCCACAATTCAGAGCATCATTGGATAACCATCCTTCCTATTCTTCCTCAATTACGTCTGTAAGAGCAAACATCTGCTGGTTCTATTATTTAACAAAAATATCTAGAATTTTCCCATCCTTATATTTGCTGCTGCTTTAACTCCCTACACACACATACATGCACAGACATGAGCAAGTGAACACACATGCACACAGAGACACACATACATGAGCACATGCACAAACATCAACAAGGGCATACACACAACCATGTGCCTATAGGTGCACACCCTCAGATGCGTGCAGGCACCCACCGGGACACTGGCATCTACGAGGGATCCTTCGCCTGCCCCATTGTGTTGATGAGAAACTACTTGCTTACTGCATCCTTGCCAGCTCCATATCCCAGACAGACAAGATCTCTACTCTTTTCTTTCTAGCTTTCAGACTGCTTTTCTTTGACTTAAAAATCAAAACCAGGTTGTCCTTACCGTGTAAGTGCACAAGACTTCCCACTGGAGGCCACAGTTCATCCCACACATCCCAGACCCGATCCTTCCCCTCCCACCTCTCTCACCCAGGCTCTTGAAATGAATGGTGTCTGCCTGTCCCTTCTTGGTCCCCAGCTCCATCTCCATCCTGTCTGAGCACAGAAGCTTCTGTCCCCTTGGAGTTAGAGTGCACCATCCTATCAACACGTGGATGCATTCACCAATCTGGAAGCTTTTCAAGCTTCATCATCTAGAATTTTGTAATTTTGTTTTATTTTTATTTTTTTATTTTTTTTGTGGGGGGAGGTTCCATTACATAGGCATGATTGATTAAGTCATTGGCTATTGATGATTAGATCGATTTCCAGACCCTCTTCTCTCCCTAGAGGTCTGGAGTTTCGGTTTAAAACTCCAATCCTCTTATCATACCTTGGTCTTTCTGGCAACAGCCTCTATCCTGAAGCTATCTAGGGGTCTGTTTTGATCTAAGAGTAGCCTCATGAGATAAAAAGATGGTCCAATCACCCAGGATATTCCAAGGATTTTGGGAGCTGTGTGCCAGGAACCAGGAATGAAAACAAAATACTTATTTATCATATTTACTGTACTAACATCAATTACTGCAGGAAAATCATCTATTATCATTTTAAAATCTGTACTGAAGTCATAACTGTGCTAATTTTAACAAGACCAGTCCCTGGTATACTTGTCCATTTTCATGCTACTGATAAAGACACACCTGAGCCTGGGAAGAAAAAGAGGTTTAGTTGGACTTCCAGTTCCATATGCCTGGGGAGGTCTCATGATCATGGCAGGAGGAAAAAGGCACTTCTTACATGGTGGCAGCAAGAGAAAAAAAGGAAGAAGCAAAGGCGGAAACCCGTGGTAAACCCATCAGATCTCATGAGACATATGCACTGTCATGAGAATAGCATGGGAAAGACCAGCCCTTATGATTCAATTACCTCCCTCAGGTCTCTCCCACAACACCTGTGAATTCTGGGTGATAGAATTCAAGTTGAGATTTGGGTGGGAACACAGCCAAACTATATCACCTGGACATAATAGTACTGTATTAGTCTGGGTCAAGTCAGGAAATTAGAAACCACATTAGGCTTTTCAAATAGAGGGCATTTAATACAGGGAAGTGGTTATATAGTGCTGGAAGGTTGAGGCAACTCAGATATCAGTAACTGCAGGAAGCAGTTCCCACCTCAAGTTGGAGGAACAAAGTGAAGAGAATTACACAACTTAGGAGCTGGAAGGGTGGGTGGTTAAATTTCTGCTTAGATTTCCAAAGTGGGGGCACACACAGCTGCCACAAGGAAAGACTTTTGAAGGGTAGGTACCACGTGGCAGGTTCCAGAAGTACTGAAAGAAGCTGGGAACCCGGCATGTGCTGCTGGCAGGATACTAAAGGGAGCTAGAAACAGGACATCTCCCCTCCTCTTGCTTTCCTGTTTCCCACTGGAGCTCTACTTGGTGACATGTTACCATGTAACAGGACACCAGACATAATGGAGTCCAGGATATCTAATTTGCACAGTCCAACCCTAATCAAGACAAATGCTTCATGCCACATGAATACAAAACGAGGTGAGGTGAGGCTCAAGGTGGCTGATTGGAATGGTCACTTTGTAAACCCTGGGAGGGAAGAACCTCAGAGGATGATGGCCAATACACACTTTAATATTTACAATTAGGCCAGGCATTGTGGCTCACGCCTGTAATCCCAGCATTTTGGGAGGCTGAGGCAGGTGGATCAACTGAGTTCCAGAGTTCAAGACCAGCCTGGCCAACATTGTGAAATCCCATCTCTACTCCAAATACAAAAATTAGCCTGGGGTGTTGGTGCACGCCTATAATCCCAGCTACTCGGGAGGCTGAGGCAGGACAATCACTTGAACCTGGGAGGTGGAGGTTGCGGTGAGCCAAGATCATGCCATTGCTCTCCAGCCTGCACACAGAGTGAGACTCCATCCAACATATACATTTTATATATATATATATATGTGTGTGTGTGTGTGTGTGTGTGTGTGTGTGTGTGTGTGTGTGTGTGTGCGTGTTATAATTTGGCTTCCTGGCCTTTGTTTTTGATGTATTATGATTTTTTTAGCCTAGCATGGAAGCATATTTGTTTTTTAAAAAATCTAAAAAATCTAAAAAAAAACATTTCTTATGTTCCTGTTAGCAATGGCAAGGTAAAATTATTTCAGGCCATGAAACTAAATATGCAATTTTTGCAACACTGAATATACTCATGGAAAATACGTAATTTCAGTCACTATATTAAAGTATCAGAAATAATGCTATTTCCAGTTCAATTCTTTGTGTGTGTTTTTGTTTTTTTTGGAGGGGGAGGTTTCGGGGGTCTTTTTGTGATGGAGCTTTGTTCTTGTCACCCAGGCTGGAGTACAGTGGTTCAATCTCAGCTCACTGCAATCTCCACTGCAACCTCCACCTCCCAGATTCAGGTGATGCTCCTGCCTCAGCCTCTCAAGTAGCTGGGATTACAGGTGCCCACCACCACACCCGACTAATTTTTTGTATTTTCAGTACAGACTGGGTTTCACCATCTTGAGCAGGCTGGCCTTGAACTCCTGACCTCAGGTGATTTGCCCACCTCAGCCTTCCAAAGTGCTGGGATTACAGGCATAAGCCACCACACCTGGTCTATATTCTTTGTTTTATAAATGTGTAAAACCTTTCTACAGCAACCCATTGTTTCAAAGACTGTTCTGATGCAAAGATTTTGAAACATGTAAAACCCTGTAATAAATCCATATTCATTCTTTCAAAAGTGCTCATTTCTGTGACTCAGATATGAAATACAGATGGTAAATATTTGCCCAAACTGGAAAAAGAAAGACATTGAGTTCAAGAGTCCTAAATCTGGCAACTTTTGATTTGATTAACCAAAAAGTGCCTCTCAAAACTCTTTATTTAAGTGCCTGGTTTCCATGGGGGGTGGAAATAGGAGTTATTTGACCTTAAAATGTCAGATTATTCGGCTCCAGGACTCGGGATTTTACGAGAAATGTAATCTCTCTGGGCTCGAATCCACTCAGCCTCTCTTTATACTTCACATCGATAGCATGAAATACTTAACTCCTAGTATTTACAGCTCCTGGAGACTGAGAGGTCACAGGAGACTGAAAAGTTCACCAATTTTATTGAGCATAAAAGCCATCTAAATCATGGTGTCTTTTCTTGGGAAACCAGTAGTATTAACAGCCATCCCGCTGGACATGCATTTTAAAATCCTTCTCAGTTGCTGTTACTCAGGAAAACAAGTATATGAAATGACAGAAACCCTAAAATGGTGAAGACAACTCAGAAAGAGTGACAGTAAAATACATGTTGTCCTTCAAAATAGTCACCATGGAGAGAATAACCTATTTCAGTGATGCTGCCATTATGCAAGTGTTTAGGGGACCATTCTGAATCTTTTCCAAGCCACTTTAAGAGACCCACAAACATAAAAAATCTATTTAATCACTGTCTTCTCAATCTTGTTTTTTTGCCACCAAAGAACATTTACACACCTCAATAAGTACCAAGTGACTTTTGAATGTTTTCCATTTTTAACAGCTATCCTCAAAGACAAACATATCTATTGAAAATGCTCCAAAAAATGGACTTCATTACTGAAAAAAATTCCGGAATAAAAGTTTCACGATATTTTGCATCTTGGGTATAACACAAGTGTTAGCTCCCAAAATTTCTGCATGAAAACAAACAAAAAGTTTCTTTTTGTAGAGTTCAGATTTTTTTTTTTTTAGTGGATCATAATATTATATAGAACCATATGTCAGCTGTGCCTTTAAGGACACACATGCTTCAGTGATCTTCCCTGGGATTTTGCTGTCTTTACTTAATTACAGTTTTCATTTAATGAGATGTTCCTCCAGGATGAGTTTCCCAGTGATTTTATCACATCCAATTACACCACAGAAGACTTATAATGAATAAAGGCTCACAGACTTAGAAAAAGTTTTGTTATTGGTAAATGAACACTGAATGTCATGAAAGACAACAATTGAATAATTTCTTAGGAAATCAAGTGACCACTAGGAAACCCATGGACCAGCAGAGGGAAAATGCTTCCTAAAAATAAATGTTGGGGCCGGGCACTGTGGCTCACACGTGTAATCCCAGCATTTTGGGAGGCCAGGGTGGACAGATTGCCTGAGGTAAGGAGTTCAAGATCAGCCTGGCCAACATGGTGAAACCCTACTTCTACTAAAAACACAAAAATTAGCCTGGCATAGTGGTACACACCTGTAATCCCAGCTACTTGGGAGGCTGAGGCAGAAGAATTGCTTGAATCCAGGAGGTGGAAGTTGCAGTGAGCTGAGATCCAGCCATTGCACTCCAGCCTGGGCAACAGAATGAGACTTCATCTCAATAATAATAATAATAATAATAATAATAATAAAATGTTGGGTAAGGATGGCTTCTGTGCTGTTCCTCTGTATGAGTCAGCTTGAGCTGCCATAACAAAAAAAAAAAAAAAAAACCGAAATTTTCTTGGGAAAGAGGCTAGAAAGTCCAAGATCAAGACTCAGGCAGTGTTCAGTTTCTGGTGAAGGCTGTCTTTCTGGCCTGCAGGTGGCCCTGTCCTCTCCTGGCCCTTCCTCTGAGCACGGATGGATTGGATGAGCTCTGGCATCTCTTTTTCTTATAAGGACATCAGACTTATGGGATAACAGCCCCACCCTTCCAACCTAATTTAACCTCTATCATCTCCCCATGGGCCCTATCTCCAAATATAGTCACTGATATGGTTTGCATCTGTGTCCTCACCCAAATCTCATGTTCAGTTGTAATCCTCAATGTTGGACGTGGGGCCTGGTGGGAGGTGACTGGATCATGGGGGTGGATGCTTCATCAATGGTTTAACACCATCCTTGGTGCTGTTTGCATGGCGAGTTCTCATAAGATCTGGTTGTTTTAAAGTGTGCATCACCTCCCCACCCTTCCTCCTGCTCCCGCCACGTAAGAGGTGCCTGCTTCCTCTTTGCCTTCTACCGTGATTGTAAATTTCCTGAGGCTTCCTCAGAAGCAGACACCACTAGGCTTTCTGGACAGCTTGCAGAACCATGAGTCAATTAAACCTCTTTTCTTATAAATTATCCAGTCTCAGGTGTAGAGACTTTATAGCAATGTGAGAACTGACTAATATAGTAACATTGGTGTTAGGTTTTCAACATAGGAATCTGGGGAGGACACACACGTTCAGACCATAGCACCCTTCCTCCTGAACAGAAAAGTCATTTCCAATGGAGTCAACAAATAGGTTAAAGTAGAAAAGAATGAGGCCAAACTGTCAAGGAAATGGATCTACTAGCAGTTACTCCAAGTTACTGGATAGAGGTCAGAATAAAAATCAGAATTCAAGGCAGGACATGGTGGCTGACACTCATAATTCTAGCACTTTGAGAGGCTGAGGCAAGAGGATCACTTTATTCCAGGAGCTCAAGACCACCCTGGGAAACATGGTTACAGGCATCTCTTAAAAAAAATACCCCCAAAAATTTAAAAAGTGAGCCTGGCATAGCGGTATGCACCTGGGGTCCCAGCTACTCAGAAGGCTGAGGAGGGAGGATCACTTGAGCCCAGGAGTTCGAGGGTATCATTAGCTATGAGCACTCCACTGCCCTACAGACTGGGGAAAGAACAAGACCCCATCTCTAAAAAAAAAAAAAATTTAAAAAAACAGAGTCCAAGAAAGAATTAAAGGACATACACACACAGATGTCAAGCAGGGGAATGTTGGAACACCTAAGTTCAAGCTCACTACCTGTTTGAAAATTAATACATTTTAAATTAATAAAATTAAAATTAATAAATCCACCAAGAGCGGGAAGAATGAGGCTTGCACATTTACCACCACCACCGACTACCATTGCTCCCTGGAAGGCCTGACAAGTTCTTGCCATGCTGTTGGGCCCTGTGCTCTCAGCTGCTTGTGTCAACTCCTTGGCAGCCAAATTAGTTTCCATACCCCTCAGATTAGTGAGACTCTCAACCTCATTCTAATGTCATGTCTCTCTCTCTCTCTCTGGTGCCTCTTCTGTTGTATCACAAAAGTCAAGTCCATTTTGGAAATAATGTACAGGGAGCATTCTGAGCTGCCCGGCTCCTCCAGTTCTCCTTTAGAGTCTAACACCTAGCTTAAACCTTGCTGCCACTCTCTCTCCCACATTGCCCAGAGAGACACTGATTGATGATTGATCTATTGATTAATTGTTCATCATCTGAAACTCCTTTCTGTGTCTGAAGACTCTCATTGTGTGACTCTTGATAGTTGGTCAGATGCCATCTCACCTTGGAAACCCAAAATTTGGACAGTTGTTTTCTCAGACCCTGACAGATGTAACTTCAGCCTGGGATGAGGTGTCAGCCAATGAGATGACCCCACTGGGAATTTGCTCTGGATTAAGTGATGCAAAAAATCAGGGAATTCCCAAGAAGTCTCCCTGGTGGCAGTATCAGCAGCAGCCTGGAAATGGTATTGAGCTTCTCCTGGCTATAGCAACGCTGGACCCAGGCTCACACTCAGCAAAAGCAGTGAAGGTAGCCCAGCAAGCCTCTCCCTGAGGCATCCTCAAGGGCTCTGACGCCCTGGTCTCCTTTGACTGTTCCATGATTTCTGTTTTCTCCAGCTCCCTGTGTTTTCTGTAAGCTGATATCCTTCTAATAAATTCCATTTCTGCTTAAACTAACCAGAGATGACCTCCATCTGCAACCAAGAAGCCTCAATATCACACCTCCCCTGGCTCTGATCGTTGAAACTGAAGTAAAATTCTAGGCCAGAAGAATCACTGAGAATGGAACATAACAACAATCATTGAGTAATAAAGCTGAACGCAATCTTGGTTTGGAACCAATTAAAATATAAATGCAGGCCGGGCACGGTGCCTCACGCCTGTAATCCCAGCACTTTGAGAGGCCAAGACGGGCGAATAACAAAGTCAAGAGATCGAGACCATCCTGGCTAACATGGTGAAACCCCATCTCCACTAAAAACACAAGAATTAGCTGGGCATGGTGGCATATGCCTGTAGTCCCAGCTACTCTGGAGGCTGAGACAGGAGAATTGCTTGAACCCGGGAGACAGAGGTTGCAGTCAGCTGAGATCGCACCACTGTGCTCCAGCCTGGCGACAGAGCGAGACTCTGTCTCAAAAAATATATATAGATATATATAAATGCAACAATAATCCACAAGCAATTTTTTCTTTTGTCCCTGAGGCTTTGTGAAGGTCGTGTGGACTATTCAACAGCAGACCTGAAACATTCCCTGAATCGGAATCTGCTTGATTAGAATACCCCTTTGATTTGCTTGGCTAGTTCTTGAAACCAACTTCATGCAGTGCCTTGCAGAGGCCAAACAACTTTAAAACTTAGATTGCTTCTAGAGTGCTAAGCTTAGCCAAGTTTTGAGAAGTAATTTATTCTCGGCCTCATGTGTTCCATCAAGTAGAAGCCCAAGGGTCTCTTTCATACTGAGTATGTCAGGGACAAACGGGCTTTGGTGGATTCCAAAAAACAAAGACATTTTGGGAACAATTTTGGAAAGGAACATTCAAAACTTTCTAGCACCACAGGGCCTAATTTGCTCCTATATTGAATTTCAGCAATCCTAATTTTGAGAGTTTTACAACACCTGCTGGTGAAGCCGTCCAACTTTTTCTTACTGAATTGATAAACAGGTTAGAAATAATGTGGCCCCTAGAGTTGGGTAATCAGAAAACTCAGGGTAAAAAATAAAGATGAATTGGTCTTTCTCTCAGAGATAAACCCACACAAAACAGCATGAGACATCTACATTTTCTCACAAACTAATTAGAGTTTCTTGGCCTTACCTCATTAGACTAAATTCATCTTAACTAAACATATGCAGAGACTCCTACAGTCAATGCACTTCAAATAATGCAGGATATGAGGCTCGTGTCATTGCCAACTGTGCAGAGGGGCCTCTCTTTGCAAAGACTGTGGAATATTGGTTATACACATTCATGTATTTCCTGCCTAACAGAATCGCTAATTAGATGAAGGGGTTAGATCCAAAGATAAATATGAAAAGAACTGCACTGCAGGCGGTGAGCTGATCACAGTGGACAAATCAATGCTGATTACTTTGATTACAAACATAAATGATTAAACCAGAGTTTTGTTTCCAACCACCCAAGCTTTCACCACTTTCTTTTAGTTGAAGTCTTACTTTTCACTTATTTGGTATCGTAACAAAATTAAAAACTAGTAAGCTCCTCAGGGGGTTCTGGGTGTCAATGCCGTAGCAGATTGTCTATTTGATATTGAGAATCTGACATATCTGATTTGTATTTGATATTTCTTCTCCACTTGCCTTATTCCTTTTTTTCTGCTGCCTGAAACAAAATTTCCTATTAGGTAACCTGAAGAAAATCACAGCTGTTGGGTTCTGCTCTTAATTTAGACTTTGTTCAGGCTTCTACCTACAGGGTGGGCATTTGTCACAGCAGGAAGCACATAGAGATTCTGGTGGGGACAAGACTGCGCCTCAGAATCAAGATCTCCTTGGCACTTGTTGCAATTTTCTCTGAGGTGGGCAGGGGTTGCTGCTGAGTGGCAGCATTCTCATGATCACAGGGACACTAGTGAGGGGAGGGGTACGGCAGCAGAAGCAGAGGAATCTTGAAGAGAAACAGGGAAGCAATGAGCAAGTCCAAGCAGGGCTGTGGCCGATTCAGCCCTGACTCCAGGTCAGCACCAAGACAGCTGACCAGCCAGGGGCTGGGAGTGGGGCAGCGTGGGAAGAGGGGAGTTTGGGAGGAGATCTCAACCTTGCAAGTGAAAGGCAGAAATAATTAGAACATCAGGTAGAGTCCAGGTCATTGCAAGAATTCTGCCTGCACATCAAGGGAGGGTAAGAAGGAAGGTAAAGACCTGCAAATGACTCTGGAAGAGACCAGGGAGAACCCCAGACCCCTGCTCTTGGGAACAGGGCAAGGCAGGATGCCACTCTCAAGTCAACCCAGCCCCAGTACCTTCAGGAAGTCCCCCAAACCCTGAGCACCTCACCCAACAGGACCTGGTGACAAGCTGACCTCCATAGAGGTTGTACTGTGAGTGACAGTGTGGTCTGAAACACAGAATCTTTATGGAGACTTTGCCTAATAGCTCAGCACAGCACACAGCCAATATTTTCAACAAGCCAGAGCTATTGTTACATACTGACCTTTCAGATCCAAGGTTTTGGGGTTGGTTTGTTTGTGGCTTGCTTCTTCATTTGTTTTGTCTTTTTGCTACATAGCACATAACACTACATTAGGCAGGATTTTGGATAGCAAGCCACAGAAACCAAATCTGGCTAACATAAGCAGGAAGAGTGATGTATTAAAGGGGTTATTAGGTAGCTCACAGAATTACTAGGACATCTAGAGAGGCAGACCAGGAACAGCACCCAAAAACCCACAGCAGAACTGGTGCCCAGCTCCAAGTTAGCAGTCCCTTCTCTTTCATTATTCACGCATTTACGCCTAGGATAAGATACCACAGGCTTCACCATGGAATCTTCATTCTGTTGCATCTGGTAACCATCCGGCCTGCAGCCACCGCTGCACTAGGGAGATGATCGTCTACAGCCGCTGCCACCACCAGAGGATTCACTGTAGTACTTGCTTCTGTGTGTTCCCAGCTCCTGCTTCAAAGTCAAGGAGTGTGTGAGGTTGGCAAAGCCCAGCTTGCATGATGATGGCCTCACCGCAACAGAGGGTGGGAAAGTGAGCACCTGCTAATCTTTGCTTCCAAAATCGTAGCTGAACTCTCACTCCCACTACAACGCTCATAAGGCAGAGAGTTAGGCACAATGATGACACTGGAATGGGACTCAGTCAATGGGCAATGGAAGAGAATGACTAACATCTACTGCAGACATCTGTTACATCTGTAACAGAGACCCCATCGGGAGTGACACTGCTGGGTCTTTCACCTCTAGCTCACCTGGTCTTACTCCTCCGGTTCCATAGTTATCCCCCTACCCAGCTGCTTACTGGGGCTTCTCAGTGTCCACGTCATCCTTGTTCTCATCTGCCAACTACCCAGTTCCTGACCTATCACTCCCTCTAATCTCTAGAATATGGCCTTAGCTTGCTTTCCAAGTCTCAGGTTCTGGCCTCTTGTGCTGTCTGATGGTCTTACCCCTGCAAACGATGCTGATACCGCTTCTCAATGATGACTATGTGGTCCTCAGTGATAAAATAACTGAGGACTGTAGCTCTGTAAAGTTCCATTACAATAAGACCCTATAGGTAATTGAGTCCCCACAGATGGGCCTATGGTATATGTGGCTCATGCCAAACTCTGTTTCAACAGATTGCATTAAGCCAGCTACACTGTGCCATTTAAGAGACATTTTTTTTCTGACTTGCAATAACCAGCTCCTCAACCAACCATCCCCCTCAAACATGTCTGAATTTTCAATAATGACATTAAAATATTACTATAAAATACTTCTGTTGAGTTATTTGACAACAATTGCCATAAATCTGGCAATAAGTTTCAGGGAAGAAAAATCTGGGATGCATGTTGCCATTCAGAAGGCAAACAGAGGAGTAACCATCACACCAGGACCAGTCACATTCTTTTCATCAAGAATCAAATCCAGTATGGAATATACAATGCAGCAGCACTGCCCCTTGAATGGTACTGGAGGTAAGTTGGAGTTGGACTCCTGGGAAGCAAAACCGGGGAATGAACCAAAACCCGGAGACAGATTTGGTCTCTAGTCAGAACTAACTGATAAAACCTGTCTAGGGGAATTTTACGCAGCTATCTTCTTCATCTATCCTGAGTGCAACTAAACTCTGTATTGAGAACTTGGAAGTCTGTCTCCTGGTGTGTTAAGCTTTGTAAGCTACTGTCTCTGATGCTCTCAAGCACGGCCACTTTGGAATTTAAGAAATCTGCATGGTAATCCCATTACTGGGTGTATACCCGAAAGACTATAAAACATTCAATTATAAAGACACATGCACACGTATGTTTATTGCGGCACTGAACCAACCCAAATGCCCATCAATAATAGACTGGATAAAGAAAATGTGGCACATATAACACCATGGAATACTATGCAGCCATTAAAAAGTATGAGTTCATGTCCCTTGCAGGGACATGGTTGAAGCTGGAAACTATCATTCTCAGCAAACTGACACAAGAGCAGAAAACCAAACACTGCATGTTCTCACTCATAAGTGGGTGTTGAACAATGAGAACACATGGACACATGGAGGGGAACATCATACACCGGGTCCTGTTGCAGGGTGAGGGGGGTAGGGAAAGGATAGCAGGGTTGAGGGGATTGAGAGGAATAACATTAGGAGAAATACCTAATGTAGATGACAGTGTGATGGATGCAGCAAAACGCCATGGCACGTGTTTACCTATTTAACAAACCTGCATGATCTGCACATGTACCCCAAAACTTAAAGTATTACAAAGAAAAAAAAAAAGGAAATCCGCATGGCGTGATCCTCTATATTCAAATTGCTTTGCAGCCTGCGAAACACTCTTCTTTTGTCCGAATCTCAGAGAATCTCGGTAGATAAGCTGAGGAGATAAGGGGACAGGAATCAAAGCACAGACAGAGGGTCCCTCACTTTCTCAAGATATCACAGAGAGTCACAGGTAGTCAGTCTAGGTCCCCTAATTCCTACTTCGTGACTGTTTCTCCCTGCTTCTCTCATTTCAAGTAAAGAACATTATCTTCTCCAAGGCATTCAGGAAACAGATTTGCCTCCCTTACATTTCAAGGAGACATTGGCTGCTTTTATCTACCAGCATCTCTTCTTTTCTT
This sequence comes from Plecturocebus donacophilus, assembly GCA_004027715.1. Classification (NCBI taxonomy): domain Eukaryota; kingdom Metazoa; phylum Chordata; class Mammalia; order Primates; family Pitheciidae; genus Plecturocebus; species Plecturocebus donacophilus. The sequence continues at coordinate 46,882 of PVKP010000950.1, read as the reverse complement.
TGGAAATAACTAACCCTTCCCTATTTTTGATGGTTCTGATGTCACTATCATCAAAGGCTGGCCCAGAGCCTCCCTCCGCACTTGGTGTATTCCAAATAGGTAACATACAGCTGAAAACTGAGCTATGAAAGTCTTTCCGCTACTCCCAAAAGAGAGAATTGGCTTGCTTCTGCTCCTGAGAACTTCACACATCCCTGGTGCTGTCTTTAAGGATGGAAATTCATATTTTGTTTCACTTTGCTAGCCTATGCCAACCTAACTCATTCAACTCCATTATCGCCATTAATCAACTGCTTTGGGAGATGGGAAAGCTTGGTTTTTAAGTCCTAGGAAAGCAAACAAACAAACGTTAGTTTCTGGGAAGCATGTCAAAAGTCATTTTTCCTGCAGGCAAGCAAACGCTTTTGATTTGAGATTTGGTTATAAGTGTAAACTTCGCCTAACATTATAGTCTAAGTTCACTCAGACTCTTCAGCAAAACAGGCCCCACAAATCGTTCAGGGAGTTGTAACACATTTCAGATGGTCACTTGTGGAAGTGCAAATACTCATTAAACATCTTCATTGTCCTTACTCGACAATGGCTTCTGAGTCCAGACTGACAAGCATCTCAGGGGATCTTTAGTAAGTACCTTGCCAAGCATTTTCTTTTTCTTTTCTTTTCTTTTCTTTTTTTTGAGACAGAGTCTTGTTCTGTCCCCCAGGCTGGAGTGCAGTGGCACAATCTTGGCTCACTGCAGCTTCAGCCTCCCAGATTCAAGCGATTCTCCTGCCTCGGCCTCCCGAGTAACTGGGATTAGAGGCACGCACCACCACACCCAGCTACTGTTTATATTTTTATAGAGACGGAGTTTTGCCATGTTGGCCAGTCTGGTCTCAAACTCCTGACCTCAGGTGATCTGCCTGCCTCGGCCTCCCTCCCAAAGTGCTGGGTGAGCGACCATGCCCAGCTGTCAAGCATTGTCAAATGCACATCAAGTTCCCCAAATTATATTTAACCAAAGAGCTGGAGTAGGCACAATTGCTCCTTCTCTGCCCTTGGAAGTCTTCCCAGTACCAGCCTTAAACAAAAATGAAAACCCAAGAAAATACATGTCTGTTTTCTCCAAACTCTTTCCTTCACGGGGCCATAACCTCTTCCTGGCTCTCCTTCTTAACAGAGCATGCTTCCAGCAAGAGACACGATGTCCGTTATTTATTCTACAGCACACATTTCAATGAACATGACCTGTCCTAGCGTATTAGCATGTTCCCTTTCAGCTATCAGCAAGCAAGGAAGGAAGGAAATATTAGGGAGGATGGCACTGAGATCGATGAAGTCAGACTTCTGCACTCACAGACAGAACCAGTCTAAGAACACAGCGCCTGTGTTGAAACCATCATAACCTCCTTACATTCAGAGATCCTCACTCCTAACCCCCAAAATGAAAAAGCTGCCAGACAGATAATAGGTTTCCTTTTATTGCTAGGTTTTCTCACGCCTATGTTAGTTTTTGTGTTCTTGTTTTTTGCAAATGGACAAACTTATCCATTTGCAGAGCAGAGAGGCTCAAATAACAAACGGAAGGGCTGATAAAGTGTCAGAACCCTATCTTAGTCCTCTCATCCATCCATGCAAGCAAAACATTTACACCTCGAAATCCTACACACCTCATCCTTCAGAGGCATTTCCGCAAGTGTCATTACCAGCTTTAAAAAGTGAGGGGAGCATTAAATAATTCCAGAAGCATTTTCCCTTCTGGAAAGGATCCTTCAAAAGCATCATCTTGAGACAAAACTTTAAAGGTATGTTGACTTTGAGTCCCCTGCACAGCTTTAGAGCCCCTGATGTCACATGGTCTTACTGCTCTCATGGTATGTGGGGATGAGAAGAGAGGAAATCACTGTGCCATGGAAGAGAAAAGGAGACTAGGGTCTTGTTCCATTTCTTCCAACACTTCCCACAACCTCGGCCAGGTCATTCCCCTTTTCTGGACTTCAGGTTCTGTATTTCCAAGGTGAAGAGATTGAGATGATGGATGCTAAGGTACTTTCAGCCACCAACCTAGTTTCCAGCACAGTGTACCCTCTACAGACAGCTGCTTCTTTTCTCTGCAATGGCCAAGCCTGGCTGGAATGTGAAAAGTGAGAATAAAGCCAGATACACAGCAAACCAAATACCCCCAGAAATACTTGTAAATTATAAGGAATTATTTGGCACGACTAAGAAAAAGACAAACTTTTTTTTTTTAATGTAGCACATTACTGGTGCTGAGAAATAGAAAGAGACACTCCTTGTGTATCTGTGGTACTTTTATTAAGATGAGGAGAAAAATTAAAGACATCAGTCCATTTCCATAAGCTAAGTTTAGAGTAGGAGACAGAAGAGTGGGGAAAAGGGAATAGGGAGTGTTTATATCTCACCCAATTATCTCTGAAAAATATAAATCATCTGAAAAAAGTAGGTAACTTTGATATTCTAATCCTTAGTTTGAAATTTTAAAGATGGATTCTCGTTATTTTGATATGCAATAATTTAAACAAGGCTGCCAACATGTTAGGTAGTATAATCAGCTGAATGGTGGCCTCAAAAAGATACACAAGCATCCTTATCTCCAGGGCCCATGATTAACACTTTATAAAGCAAAAGAGTTGATGTTACTTAATATGGCAAATTGATGTGCCTAAATGAAGGATCTTGAAAGGAGGCGCTTCTCCTGAGTTATCTGGGTGGGCCCTAAATGCCATCCTACGTGCTGTTAGAAGGAGGAGGCAGAGGGAGTTTTCAGAGACATACAGAGAAGACACACAGACAGAAGAGGAAGAGCGATGTGACCACAGAGGCAGACTGATGTGATCACAAGCTAAGGGAAGCATTGCCGCATGATGCAGGAAGAAGCAAAGGAATGTACTTCCCCTTGGAGCCTGCAGAGGGAGTGCAGCCCTGCAAACACCTGGCATCAGACCTGGGGCCTCCAGAACAGTGAGAGAATACAACTCTGTTGTTTTAAGCCACCTAGTTGGCATAATTTGTTCCAGCAGGCCAGGAACCTATTAGGGATAGCAATGGTGCTGTAATAAATAGATAATAATTATTCATAATTATCATAACAAAACAATACCCTTAGTATGAGAACATGGCTCATATTGTTATCCTAACAATGTGCTTAAAATTTAGCGGGGTAAAATCTCAAAATTTCTATGAAGGCCACCTAACTTTCTCTACATACTCTTTAAAAGCCTAAAAAATGAGTTCAAGTTCAGTTTCAAATGCCATCTGGTTAGCATGACCTAACACAGTCTTTCCCTACTTCTCTCAAATTAATCTCAAAGATCTTGGAAAAAATACCAAAATCTAACATTTAAAGCTAACAGATAAACTATTGTAAAATCCTGCGTTCAAGTGATTCTCCTGCCTCAGCCTTCCCATTAGATGGGACTACAAGCATGCACCACTGTGTCCAGCTGGGAATTCTTTTAAAAGAAATATGAAATGTCTATGGTTTCAACGGTAAATGCTTGAATGTATTAATAAAACACCAGAGAACAGAACAGATTCAAGAAGTTTAACACTTAAAATATTACTTCTGGGAGTCCCCTACCCCTAGGGTAAGAGCCGGGCTGGAGTCAAAGTCCCTTCCTCTTCCATGGAAAGAGGAGTGATCTGGCTTCTCCCTGGACTCCTGTGAATATTTATTCTACTTTTGGTTCCTGGAAGTTGTTTGGTGAAGGAAGCACCTCCCTGGATACTTTCTAACAGTGCTGGAGTAGCCCCCTCTCCTGGACCTAGCTCAGGAGGCTGGGATTTTAAAGTATTTTTTAATACAGGAGGCCAGGCGCCGTGGCTCACACCTGTTCCCAGCACTTTGGGAGGCCGAGGCGGGCGCATCACCTGAGGTCAGGAGTTCCAGACCAGCCTGATCAACATGGAGAAATCCCGTGTCTATTGAAAATATAAAATTAGCCAGGCATTGTGTCGCATGCCTGTAATCCCAGTACTCAGGAGGCGGAGGCAGGAGAATCGCTTGAACCTAGGAGGCAGAGGTTGCAGTGAGCCAAGGTCGTGCCATTGCATTCCAGCCTGGGCAAAAACAGGAAAACTTAATGCAGGACTTTGTCTTGGCAAAAATAAAAACAAAAAATAGAAAAAGATACAATTTTTTCAACAGAATAAAAGCATATAAAGCCTTCTATCTATATAAGGTAGATATTTACAAAAGACATAATTAAAACCTATTATGTAGAGAAAGTAAATCAATTAGCATATGCACAGACACCCATATGCACACTCACACACACAAAATACATATACCATGCAAATGGTACCCAAAAGACAACTGGTGCTGCTCTAACTGGGAAAAAAAGCATTATTCATGATAAAGTTAATCACTAATGATAAAAAGAACAATTCACCATGAAGATTTAACAAATTTAAACACATATGTACCTAACTATATATGCTCCAAATATATAAAACTTTTCAGAATTATGAGAAGAAAACGATAAATGCATTGTTGTGGTAAGAGGTTTTAACACAAATCACTCAGTAAGTGATACATTAGGCAGACAAAAGACTATTAAGAATAAAGTTGTATAGCACAACTAGCAACCTTCATCTAAGTGATACAGGGATAGAACCCTGAAGCCAATGATGAGAAATTATAAACCTTTCCAAAGATGTGTGGATTGTTTACAAGTAGTGATGATGCATGAGCCTAATATTCTACCAACAAAATTCTCTGACTACAATATCCTGAAATTCAGAATAAACAAAGGATAATTCCAACGTGTGCAATTGGATATAACAGAACATACTTTCAACTAATTCAAGAGTAATTGAAGAAATAAATGAAAATTTAAAAATAAAAAATACATGTAAAAAGCATTAATATAAAGCTTAAGCAGCATTAGAGAAAAATATACATACTAAATGCATATTTTAGAAAAGAAAAATGATTGAAATCATGAATGAAACATCAAATTTTAAGTTCTTCACTATAAATCCTAAGTAGGAGAAAAACTAATAAAGAGAATAAAAGAAACACGAGTATTAAAAAAAAGCTGTTTTTTGAAAAGATAAAATAGAAAAACACTGATTATTTACCTAGAAAAAGAGAAAAAAAAGATAATCTCTCTGAGAAATGAAAACAAAGACGTGCAAGTAGAATGGAGATTTTTTTAAGTATAAAATAATAATATAAAATGTTTATGCCAATAAATTTGAACTAGGATAAGATTTATAATTTCTTAAATTTATAGTAAGAATCCTAAAGTAAATCAAAGAAAATATATGTGAATATATAGAACAACCTCAGAATTGAAAAAGATTGTATAAGCATAATGTTAGAGACAAACTTGTAATTAAAGAGATTTAAAAGATAACAAATTGAAAAATATAAACACTCAAAATTACACTTTAAGTTTAAAAATAATCTAAAATATTTGCAATTTAAAAAATCAACTAGGAAAATTTTCAATAAATATGACAGACAAATGTTAATATATTAAATACTCAAAAGAGTGATTTCTAATACCTAAAAAGACAAACATCCAGTAGAAAATAGAAAGGATATACAAGCATATAATTCACAAAAGTAAAAACCAAATTGTCATTGAATTACTGAATATATATTTTTTGAATATATATTGAACGTATATATTTTTTAATCCACCTTTGGCACACTAATAATTTTAAAAGCAAAAACAAAATGGAGAGATATATTTTGCCCTTAGCTCAACCATAAATTTACATATAATTTTAAAGAAATGCATAAGCATGAGTATAAAGACGCACTGTCATGTAATGTTGGCAGACAATATATTTCTGAATAGCAATTAGAAAATGTATAGGAACACTTAAAATATATACATTCCTTAGATTCTGCAGTTCTAGTTCTGCAATTTATCCTATGGAAACAGAAAGTCATAGATCTGCATAAAAGCCTATTTCTGGGAATATTCGTGCCTATAAAAGACAAAGTTTAGTAAAAAACTAAATAACAATGGGAGAAAAATAAAACAAATGAGCTTTGAAACCATTAAAAACAATGCTGTAATGGCACAAAGAAAAAAAAATAGACCAAGAAAACAGAGAAAAAAAAGAAAAATAATAGGGCCACATGTACACAGCCACCTGACTTACAACAAAGGCACCAGTGAAATGATGATCTTTTCAATAAATGGTACTGAAGCAACTGGATATTATATGGAAAAAATGAACTTTGACCTCTAGCTCACACCATACACAAACATTAATTTATGATGGATCATAAACCTATCAAGCCTCTAGAAGAAAACATAGATGAATGGCTTTTTGACCTTTGGGTAGGTAAAATTTTCCTTTCTTTTTTTTTTTGGAGACAGCGTTTTGCTCTTGTCGCCCAGGTAGAGTGCAATGGTGCGATCTGGGCTCGCTGCAACCTGTCCTCCTGGGTTTAAGCGATTCTCCTGTCTCTGCCTCTTGAGTATCTGGGATTACAGGCACCTGGCTAATTTTTTGGTATTTGTAGTAGAGACAGGGTTTCCCCATGTTGGCCAGGCTGGTCTTGAACTCCTGACCTCAGGTGATCTGCCCGCCTCGGCCTCCCAAAGTGCTGGCATTATAGGCATGAGCCACCGCGCATGGCCGGTAAAACTTTCTTAAATTAGAGACTGTAAGTTTTAATCACAAAAGAAAAAGAATTGATAAATTGGACTTTATTAAAGTTAAAAACATCTGTTTACCAAAAGAGATCACAAAAAATTGGCCCTTCATCAAAGAGGATGTTTAAACAGCCGGTAAGTATGAAGGAGTTCAATATCATTACTTATCAAGTACATACACGTTAAAACGGCAGTCATGCCACCATATACCAACTAGAATAGTTATAATTTAAGAAACTGAGAATACCAAATGTTGGTGAGGATGTGGATCAATTAACTCTCCTACATCACTGGTGAGAATGTCAATTGAAACATACACCTACCCTGTGATGTGTTCTTCCCAGGTAAGCAAGAGAAATGAAAACATACGTCCACAAAACAAACTTATACAAGAATGGACACAGTACTTTTATTCATAATAGATATACAAAATGAAAACAACCCAAGTATCTGTCAATAGGAGAATGAATAAAGCAACTGCTGTATATTTAGGCATTAGAATACTATACAGCAACAGTAAAGAAGAATGAACCATTGGTATATGCAGCAACATAGATGAATCTCTTTTAAAAATTATGTTCAATAAAAAATGGCAGATCCAAAAGGGTACTTTTTAAAAAATATATGTTTATATAAAATTCAAGAATAGGCAAAATAATCTCTGACGAGAAAAGTCAGAATAAAGTTACCTGTCAGGAGATGTTGAATGGGAAGGGGCTCAAAAGAACCTGTGGAGTGATGGAATGTTCTATGTGCTGATTAGCGTAGGGCTAATAGAGGCACGCAGATGTAAACATTTATGAGACATATATTTAAAATATGTACAATTTCTGTATGTAAATTATACCTTCAATATTTTTAAGAGATGCTATAAAATAGTATTTAATAATAAGGGGAAATGTCAACATTATTTTAAATCTTAAAATTTTCATTTATTAATTTGTTCATTCAACAAATATAAGGTATCTACCAAAAGCCAGACATTATCCTAGGACACAGAGAATAAAAATGAATAAAATGGAAAATATCTCTAATCCTTGGCAGCTTGCCTTCTAGTGTGAGGTTTTTTATACAGTAAGTATGTACATTCAGTATAGTGTAGGTATTATTGTGCATGTGTGTGTGTGTGTGTGTGTGTGTGTGTCTGTGTATACACTCATTTTTGTCAATATATGTTTAAAATACACATAGAAAAAAGAATGGAAAATTTTAACAATGGTATCTGTATTGGTGATTTCAGTTAATTTTTATTACTTCCTTTGTGATTTTATCATTTTTTACAATGAGCATGCATTCCTTTCATAATCAGGGAAAAAACATTGCTAACAAAACTCTGAATGCAGACATATTGGTTCCTGCAGTTTCTCAGCAGAGGGAAAGCCAGAGAACCACCGCATGCTCCCTGAGAACTTGTAGCTAGTAAGTTTCAACAGCTATATAACACCTGGAGCATATGCATACAACTTGAATGAATCTCTTCCAGGCAGTTGATGTAGAAAGTTTTACTAAGAAAGGAAGGAGAACAAAAAATGTGGCCAGGAAAAACTTTTTAATTGGCATCGTGAAATGGTCTCTGTAGGGGTTATTTAAAGAGCCAAGATTTTTCACTGAACATTAGGTCAAAGTCATTAAACTAGAGCCAGGAAAATATACGAACTACAGTGGAATGTTTGCCCAGCCTGCTAAGTTATATCCTTCTGTCATTGACTTGTAGAATACCCTTATGTAAATTCACACAACTTAATTTCCTACCTACAAAATGGAAAGAATAATCCCTCTATTAGAGGTCTACCACAGTTTTTCAAGTGGCTCTCACTGACCTAAATTATATTCTGACATCAAAAGATTAACAGTAGAGCATGTACCCAGCTCCCCAACTAACCATGGTTAATTTCTCACTTAAAACCCTGCATGTGACAGATTGCTGATTGCCAAACTCTATGCTAGGGAAAAGTTACTCTGTACAAACATGTTGGGATTTAGGCTACTTAGAAATCCATATTCTACAATTAATTAGATAATTTGATACAGAACAACTAAGTGAGACATTAACTCTGAAGTGTTAAATCTTGCTGTACATGCGTCGTCATTTTTTTATATCCCAACACATAAAGGCATTCAGTAATGTGAATCTGCTTTACATGAAAGCCCCTACTTTCACAGCAAGTAAAGTGTCTAAATGTATTCCAGGTAGTACTGACATTAATTATAAAATATACAGATATAGAAAAAAATATATGTATGACTGGGCAATGAGGTGCCCAGGTATTTGGTTAAACATTATTCTGAGTATGTCTGTGAGGATATTTCTGGATGGGATTAACATTTGAATCCATAGATTGCCCTCTAACAAGGCAGGGTCTCACTCAATCATTTGACGGCCTGAAAAGAACTAAATAAGGCAAAGAGGAAATTTCTTCTGCCTGACCGCCTTCATTCAGGGACAAAAGGTTTTTTTATTGTTTTGGACTCAAACTGAAACATTGGCTCTTCCTAGGTCTCAAATGTGCCACCTTTCAGACAAGAACTATACCATTTGCTTCCTGGGTCTCAGGTTGTCAACTGCAGACTTAGGGACCTGTCTGCATCCATAATTACATAAGCCATTATAATACATCTTTTTATACTTATATATTTTATTTGTTTTATTCCTTCATATATACTACTGTTTCTGTTTCTCTGGAGAACCCTGACTAATCCATATCCGGTAGTGAGGGGGGTTCTAGAGGAATAGAATTTTGAGAATGAGTTCTTTGAACTAGCTCTTGGGTTTCTGAAATTGGCTAATCTGATTATGTTTAAAGATATTAATGACTCAATTTCCAGTAGTAAAGAGAGCATGGATAGTGGCGATGATTTGGCAATAAAGATACACAAAATAACACCATTAGATATTCCTAATTAATCACTTATAAGAAGCAACTGGCTGGGTGACTGTATATTTCAAACATTTGTAGCAAACTAATGCATATAACGAAATTGACTGGTTGCTCCTAATGTCACTGGACAAAGTAGGGAAAGAAAAATATGAGCTCAGAGATTTTAATTTCCAGCTCAAAACTCACATAAATGATCTGAAATCTTCTATGTGTGCCTAAAGGAAACCCTTATATCCTGTAGCTGCAGGGCTGAGATTGCTGAAAATCAGACTCAGAATCTCATCCCAGTGACTACCTGAATTACAATACAGGTTGAATTTCCATCCGTTTAGGGATCTACTGTTAAAGTGAGGGCATTGACTGGGAAGAAACAGGATGCCAAATGTTGGAATGGCAATGTGAGGGAAAACCCTGATGATGCTGGTGACACCTAAAGTGTAACAAGTTTTCTTTGTCAGGAGAAGAGGCCTCTCTACCTTACAGTGGAAGCAGCCTTTCCACCTCTGTATGAGGAACCTAACCTTGCATTTCCTAAGGAAACTGTAATGGTCTCTCCTGAGATAGCTGCTATGCAGGACAATGCTGAATCTCCTCAGGACCCGCCCCCACCATCCCTCTTTGCTTCTAGACCTATAAACTAAAGTTCCAGAAAGCCCCTAAAGGTCAATACAAAATGTGACCCATGAGGAGGTGTGCTATACTCCAAAAGAAGTACTTGAGTTTTTCAATTTATACAAACAGTTATTTGGGGAACATGTGTGGGAATTAATATTAATGGTGTGGAATAATGTCGAAAGAAATATCAGGTTGGATCAGGCCAAATTGATTGATAAGGGTTGCCTAAGCAGTTTCTACATTTCATGTTGCAGCTCAGTGAATTAAAAAGAACTCTAACAGTTTGGTTGGTTGGTTGGTTGGCTGGCTGAAACATGGATCAGAAGTAAGAAGAAAATGCCAAGCATGCCTTTGCTTAATGTAGAAGAAGGATTTCAAAGAGATTGGAATGTTAGACTAGGTTTGTCACTAAAGACCTACTTATCCACACAGGGAGGATCCAGAAAACATACCTTTCATCACAACTGTGAGAAATAAATTTGTGAAAGGAGTTCTGGTATCCTTTCAAACTTTTGTGATTGCTCTCCTCTGTATGCCAGATCTTACTTTGTAAACTGTGGTCATTGAACTGGGAAAACTAAATACAGTGGAAGTAATTGAATCCCGGGGTGGGAAGAGCCAATTCTGGGCACCCAACTGTCAAAAACAAGATGACTATGGTTATTATAATAGAGAGCAGAGTCAAAGCAGCAATCAGAATAGTCTGACTCATGCCTGGCTAGTTGATCATGTATTTCTAGAAGTAAAATAGATAGGAAGCATTCTAAATTCTTACTTGAACTCTATCAGCAGAAAACTTCTAGGTCAAATGAACAAAAGCCAAATACGAATCATAAAAACAGACTTCATCCAGCTTATAGACCCAGAACCCCTTGAAGAGGAACTTGAGTTTCTGAAGTATCTCAGTACACTACCAAAAAATGTATACTGTTAATCTTTCTCCCAGCCTGCCCCAAAGGGACCTGTAGCCTTTTACCAGATTTACTGTGCACTGGGGAAAATAATTAATGATATCTTTTAGGGATAACTGGACACTGGCTCTGAACTGACACTAATTCTGAGACACCTCCAACAACACTGTGGTCTACCACTCAGAGTAGGGGCTTTTGGAGGTCAGGTAAACAATAGAGTTTTATTCAGGTTTATCTACAGTGGGCCACGTCAGTACTCAAACCCATCCTATGGTTATTTTCCCAGTTACAGAATTTGTAATTGGAATAAAAATACTCATCAGCTAGTAGAATCCCCATATTGGTTCCCTGACTTGTGGAGTGAGGATTATTACAATGGGAAAGGCCAAGTGGAAGAACTAGAACCATCTATACCTAGGAAAACAGTAAATCAAAAGTAATACTATATTTCTGGAGAGAATGAAAAGACTAGTGCCAGCATCAAAGATTTAAAAGATGCCATGGTGGTGATTCCAATCACAACCCCATTCCGTTTGCCTTTTTTGGCCTGTGCAGAAGACAAATGGATTTTGGAGAATGACTGTGGATGATCATAAGCTTAATGAGGTGGTAACTCCAATCACAGCTGTTGTACCACATATGGTTTCATTGCTTCATCAAAATAACACATCTCCTGATACCTACTATTCAGCTATTGATCTTGCAAATGACATTTTCTCCATCTCTGTCAATAAGGACCACAAAAAGTAGTTTGCTTTCATTTGGTAAGCCCACCAATACACCTTCACTATCCTATCTCAGGGGTGTATCAACCCTCTAGCCCTATGTCATAATTTAATTTGCAGGGACCGTGATGACCTTTGCTTTTCACAAGATAATCACATTGGTCTATTCCATTGATAATTGGCTTACTGGACCTAGTGAGTAAGAAACAGCAACTACTCTAGACTTATAGTGAAGACTTCTGCATATCAAAGGGTAGAAAATAAATCCAACAAAAGTTCAGTGGCCTTCTGCCTCACTGAAATTTCTAGGGATCCAGTGGTGTGAGTCATGTTAAGATAGCCCTTCTAAGATAAGGAACAAGTTGCCACATTTGGCCTTACCACAAAGAAAGAGACACCACACATGGTGATCCTTTGGCTTTTGGAGAGGACATAGCCCCATTTGAGTGTGGTAGTCCAACTCACTTACCAAGTGACACCCAAAGCTGCTAGTTTTGAGTGGGGCCCAGAACAAGAAAAGGCTTTGCAACAAGTGCAGGCTGCTGTGCAAACTGTTCTGCCACTTGGGCCGTATGATCCAACAGATCCAATGGTGCTTAAAGTGTCAGTGGCAAAGATACTGTTTGGAGACTTTGGCAGCCCCCTACAGGTAAATCACAGTGCAGTGCCACAGGATTTTGGCACAAAGCCCTGACATCCTCTGCAGATAACTACTCTGTTTTTGAGAAACAGCTCTTGGTCTTCTACTAGACCTTAGTAAAGACTGAGTGTTTAGCCATGAGCCAGTAAGTTACCGTGTGATCTGTGCTGCCCATCATAAACTGGGTGGTTTTCTGCCTCTGTAAACCATAAAGCTGAGGTGTGCACAGTAGCACTTTATCAGGAAATGAAAGTAGTATATATGAGTCTAGGCACAAGCAAGACTTAAAGTCACAAGTAGGTTGCATGAAGACGTGGCCCAAATACCCATGACGCCCTATGCAGCTATACTGCCTTCTCTCTCTCAGCCTGCACCTATGACCTAATGAGGAGTTCCCTACAATCAGCTGACAGAGCAAGAGAAGAGTTGGAACTGGTTTATAGATGGTTCTGTATGATGCGTACACACTACCCAAAAATGGGCAGTTGCAACATTGCATCCACTTTCCAGGAGATCCCTGTAGGACAATCGTGAAGGAAAATCCTACCAGTGGAAAGTACTTTTAGCAGTGCACCTGGTTGTTTACTTTGCTTAGAAGAAGAACTGGCCAGATGTGGGTGTCCTCAGCAGAGGAGGATTTTAATAATCTAGTAGAAGATAGGATGACCAGTCAGCATGATGTTATGTAAAAGAAAATGTATTGACTTTATAACAGTATTTAAGTGTTGTTAATTTTACATCATAGCATTAAAGTTATTGCATCTCAAAAACAAAAGTCAATATTACTGAACGACTCTACCTCTTCTTTGGAGGTAAGAGTTAATGTATTTTCATTTGTACACAGAATAGTTGTGTGAGGTTAGGCAGAATTGTGACATTGCTATTGTCTTCATTTGGAGATTAAGTATGGGTTAAGTAGATGTATATGGGTTCCAAGCTGACAAGGGTTGCGCCTGTGATAAATAAAGTTTATATCAACTTGATTGGGCAAAAGGGTACTTAGGTGTTTGGTCAAACATTATTTTGGATGTGTCTGTGAGGGTGTTCGGGGATGAGATTAACATTCGAATCAGATTGAATAAACAGAGGGTGGATCCCATCCAATCAAATGGAGGCCTGAATAGAACAAAAGGGTTGAGTAAAAAGAAACTTCTGCATGATGCCTTTGGGTAAAGAAATCAGTTGGATTTTTTTCCTACCTTTGGACTTGAACGAAAACACTGGCTTTTCCTGAATTTTGAGCCTCCTGGCTTTTGTACTGGAAGTATACCATCAGCTCTCTCTCTCTTGCACGCATGCATGCTCTCTCACACACACCCCATATATATATTACATGCAAACACACGTATATGCTTATATGTATGTTCTGTTTCTCTGGAGAATCCTAATATACATACATACGTATGTATGTATGTGTATATATATATACATGAATATGTATGTGTGTGTGTATATATATGTGTGTATATATACATATATATATATATATATATATATATACACACACACATGCATAATTTACACCTGTTAAAGAATTTTAGGTCACTGTGGTGACTAGAAATATTATGTCTCTATATCTGTCAAATATAAATGGTATTTTTATAATTTATTCACTTGGCAGGTTTTAATCTTATAATTGCCAAAATGACTGTTAGCTAGCTATATGAATATACTACCTCATAGAATTCATCTGTAATTATTGGACCTATTCCAGCTTCGTTTCCTCAAGAAAATAAATTACATAAGTAAGATTCTTGTGGCTGCCTTTATGTAATTACTTTTATTAACATTTCTTTGTGGGCTACTCATCTCCTTGAACTGTAAGTGTTGGAGTATCCCAGCGTTTTAACCCTGGACCAGTTGCTTTTTCTATCTACACTCACTTTCTTTGTACTTGCATCTAGTCCCATAGGTTTAATTACCATCTTTTCGCCGTCCAAAATTTACTTTCCCAGCACAGAGATTTTCGTAGACTTTAAGAACACATTCCCATTTGTAAGTCTCATGAACATTTCAAAATTATTTTTTCTAAAACTGAGCTCCTGGTAGTTGCACACTGCCTCCCCCTCTTTCAGCCACTGGCAAGTCCAATCTCCCAGTTGCCTCTTTATCCTTAATATCCTATTTGTCAGTAGAGTTCATCAATTCTGCCTATGAAATACATTTAGAATCTGACATCTGCTGCTACAAACCCTGGTCCAAGCCACCATTACCTCCTGCCTGGACTACTGCAACACTCTTATAACTGCTCTGCTTATTTTTTTCCCTTGACACTAGTCAAGCCCACTCTCAAGAGAGCATCTAGCAAAAATCCTTTCAAAGTGTAAATTACATCATGTCATTCTTCTGCTCCAAATCTTCAATGCCTCTAATTGTAATCAGAGAAAAAGCAAAATACTTCAAAATACTTTCAAGTCTATACTAGTCTGTGGTCTTAGAGAAGTAGATGCCAAGATGGGATAAAAAGCACAAATAAAGATGTGATTTTAACAAAAAAGCAAACTGGGAAAATCCAAGCACTCATTTTCACCCAGAAAAAAGGTAACAGTTCTGGCCTGATGTGGTGGCTCAGGCCTGGAATCCCAGCACTTTGGGAGACCAAGGTGGGTGAATCACCTGAGGACAGGAGTACGAGGCCAGCTGGCCAACATGGTGAAATCCAGTTTCTACTAAAAATACAAAAATTAACTTGGCGTGGTGGCACATGCCTATAATTCCAGCTACTTGGGAGGCTGAGGAGGGAGAATCGCTTGAATGTGGGAGGCAGAGGTTGCAGTGAACTGAGATCATGCCACTTGCACTCCAGCCTGGGCAACAGAGCAAAACTCATCTCAGACTAATAACAAGCTTCGAGATTAAATCAGTAACAAATAGCCTACTGCTATGGTTTGGATCTGTGTTCAATGTCCCCCATTAGAGGAATCCTCATTTTCTCCCAGAAATGGGTCTGCTTTAGTATTTCTGCCATACTTAGTTATAAGCTAAGAACAGTTCTGAGAAATACTGGTAGGTTTCAGAATGCAGCAGCTGGAGCCCTTGGTCAGTTACACTCTCTGTAGTTGGAGGTCAACAAGGTATAGTCTCATTGCCACTCAAAAAGACTTACATAACAGCCCCCCACCACTGTCTCTTGATGCCCTAAACTTCTTCCCCTTGAACTCTTTTTTCCAGCCACACTAGCCTTGGCAATCCTTGACAACACTAGGTATATTCTCAGGGCAGAGCCTTTGTACACATGACCACACCTAAATTTTCTTCTCCAAGATATCCACATGATTTATTCATTCACTACCTCCAGGTCTGTACTCCAATATCACTTTCTCAGTGAAGCCTTCCCTGGCCACCCCATCTAAAAGTTCAACACTCGCTACTCATTCTCACAAACATAAAAATACTTTCTCTCTTC
Organism: Plecturocebus donacophilus; assembly: GCA_004027715.1. Taxonomy (NCBI): domain Eukaryota; kingdom Metazoa; phylum Chordata; class Mammalia; order Primates; family Pitheciidae; genus Plecturocebus; species Plecturocebus donacophilus. The sequence goes on along the minus strand of PVKP010000950.1, from coordinate 31,086 downwards.
TCTTATTTTTCTTAGCATTTATCACTAAAAAACATATTATACTCATTTATTTTGTTTATTTTTTATCTCTCCTACTAGACTATAAATTTCATGTCAGTAGGACCTTTGATTTGCTTGATTATTGTTGTTTATTCAGAAAGTGGAATATGATATTGAATATATTAACCACTCAATACATATTTGCTGTATGAAAGATCAAACATAGAGAAGAAAAAAGGGTTTTAAAATAATACGCTTATTGATGGTATACAGATGAGTTATTAGAGGAAATCCAGAGGGACAACTTGGCAGCATTTTTTCACAGTCCAAGTCTCTCTGTACACTTGGAAAAAGAAACTTCATGAAAAATCTATAATGTTAATGTTTCTCAAAATCAGAATTGTTTTTCATGACAGAAATGAAGAAGTCTTTCAAAGATAAAAATGACAAAACTAAAAAATCATCTTCAAATGGCACCAAAACAAGCCTTTGGTGACTTCTTTGGTCAAGAATAGAACAATCTGTGCATCCAAACAGTTAGTAAATGCAATTAATTTAAATATATTGACTTATTTTTAAATACCCATTGTTTTTGTATCTTAATTATACCAAAAAGTAAAAAAAGAAAGAAAATGTCAAATAAGGACAACATCAAAAACAAACATCGGACCCACAGGAAACCAGTAGAAAAGGCCAGAAAACTAACTTTTTACTCTGAAGATTCATAATTTAAATACAAAGATTCATTTTGTAACCTAATTTTAGGATAACTAAGTAGCTTTGGTGGATAAAGTCTCTCTTTTCAGAAAACATTGAGTGAATCCAAGAGGAAATGTAGTAACTTTTCTAAACTATCACTTTGCAACCCCTAGTGAAATATATGATTCAGTTAAATATCATTAGTAGAGGAAACCATTCAAGTATAAATTGAGGGCCAGGCGCAGTGGCTAATGCCTGTAATCTCAGCACTTTTGGAGGCTGAGCCAGGTGGATTACCTGAGGTCAGGAGTTCCAGAGCAGCCTGGCCAAAGTGGTAAAACACTGGCTCTACTAAAAATATAAAATTAGCCAGATGTGGTGGCACATGCCTGTAATGATGGCTACTTGGGAGGCTGAGGCAGGAGAATCACTTGAACCTGGGAGGCAGAGGTTGCAATAAGCCAAGATCGTACCACTGCAGTCCAGCCTGAGCAACAAAAGCTGTCGGAGGGGGGTGGAGGAAAGGATAACTCGATGGGAAACTTATAACACAAGTTTCAAGTCATCACCCATTAAAATGAGTGATCATTAGTAAAACCGTTAGCATTACTAACGGTTGAACAAGCAGACATTTGTGTGCCTTCTGTTATGATATAATACAAAGCACAAAGCAACATCTATAAAAGAGTCTGGCCAAGAAAGCAGAAACTGAATTTAAGCTAGCTCTGTGGTATCTTCTGTGTACGGGAAATATGAGGAATAGAAGAACAAATTGGATGGCAGCATCAGAAAAAACAGACAAATTCTAAACATGGCATGTTTTGTAGGACAGCTGATCTAGTTTCTGAAACAAGTAAGTAGCATGGAAAAAAAGTGAGGAGATACTGTTCTAGAGTTTTTGCTTAACTAAAGAACACTAAACAACATAATATAATGTGTAGATTTCTTCTAAGATTCTGCTTCAGACAAACAAAATGTGCAAATACTTTTGAAGGCCACTGAAAACTTCTGGTTGTGACCTGGGTACTCAAAGACATAAAAGAGTTGTTAATAATTTTGCTAACTATAAATAATGTCGTAGTTAGTTCAGAAAATGCCCATATTTTAGATCCATATCTATCTCTGGAAAAGAGAATGACATGACTTACTAATATTTAAAATAATTCAGGAAAAAGGGAAAATAGATAAAGCTAGTGGGGCAAATTGTAATAATTATTGAATCTGCATAAAGCATTTATAAAGGTTCATTTTACAGTTCTCTATTTGTGCATATTTGAAGAATTTTATGATAAAAAATTGTTTATTCCAATTAATTCTAATGAAAAAGAGTTTACTATAAGTTACAATTAAACTATCTACTTAACCAACTTATACCCCAAAATATTTATTTATTTCGTTAGAGAAAAAATATAGCATGAAGATATTTAACCTTAAAACAGATATTTGGAAGACACGATATCCATTAATTCAACCTGTATTTATTGAACCCTTATTATGAATCAAGCATAGTCCTAGATGCTAATCCAGAGGTGAATAAAATTAAGCCCTCTTCTTCCTAGAGTCTATACACTAGCAAGAAAAAGAGTACTAGTAACAATAAAAGATAATGGTAATCCCATCATGATGAATAATCACACACTAATAAGTGCCATGAAGAACATAAAGCAAGGAAAGAGGACAGAGGGACCAAAGGAATGGAGGCTATTTGGGAAAGGTGGACAAGAAAAGACTTTATAAAAAGGCGAGGCTTGAGATTGAATCTAAATGATGGGTAGGTTAGGTATATGCATGCCTTATGAAGATCTGGGTGGTAGAGGGGCGTGGAGGTGGGGAAGAGCAAGTATGAAAGCTCTGAGTTATAAAAACAAAACAAAACAAGTTGTATGTAATGGACAGTGAAACACAACAGTGGAAAGATAAGAGAAGGGAGTAGGAAGAATAAGAAGGCCAAATAGGGAAGAAATCGTGTATAATCTGGTGTGGTCATGGTAAGGCATTCCAATTTTATTCTAAATTTGACAGACCATTGAAGAACCCAAAGCAGGGGATGGGCATGATTAGATTTAATATTTTCAAAAAGTATATGTGGATAGATTTAGATTTTGTGTATCTGTTCATAGCAAGATTGGCCTAAAACTTTGTTTCCTCTTAATGCCTTGAATGGTTTTGTTGTCAAAGTTACATTAGTATCATAAAATGAAGTAGAGAAAATTCCCTCCTCTTTTGTTCTCTAGAATATTTTGTATGAGACTAGAGTTATCTGTTCCTTGAACAATTCATAGACATTGACTGTAAATCTACCTGATATTGATGTTCATTTCTGCACAGACTTCAGTTTCAATTTATTTCATAATTATGTATCTCGTCCCCTTTCCTTCTTCTTTAAATTTGATATGTTATCTTTTTCTAAAAATACACCCCATTTCTGAAGATTTTTAAAATATATTTACATAGCCTTATATTTCTGACCAATATAAATGTGTAGATGAAATAATTGTTAGTAAGTAGCAAAATATATGAACATCAAATAACAAAGAGGAGTGACCCCAGAGAGATAGAAAATTAACAATATGAACATTATGATTGACTAGATCATGGCCTTGAGAGAACTTCCAGGATGCAGCACAGGGCAGGAAATCCCATGTGGAGTTTAGGGGACTCCCAGAGTTTAGAAGGTACAGGTGAGTCCAGGGAGACCAAGGTGGCTACAGTTTATGGGCAGAGTACCAGAGAAGAGAGAGTAGGAGTACATGAGTGAGATCTCCAGAGATCTTCAAACTATTGGCTCGTAAAGCACAGATGGGCATAAATATGTGCGAAAACTACCCCAGGTCAAAGAAAAAAAGTCCCAAAATGAATAAAGAGAACAGTGTGCAGAGCTCATACAGGGCTGGGAATTGTGCCTGCTACCACCAGCCAGTCAGGAAAGCCTCATAATTCATGGTACATTAGGTAGAGCACTCGAAAGAGCCTTGCTTGCATAGTGGAAAATGATTAACTCAAGATTAAACACTGCTCTCATCCTACCTAATAAATCTTAAAACTAAGAACCAAAAGAATCAAATAATTTCCATGTAATTTAATAGTCTATCTGAATAAAACTCAAGAACGTTTCTAGAAATGCAAACATATCCAGCAAGAAATAAGGTACATTTCACAAGGTTTAGTATCCAGTCAAAATTTACTATGTAAGCAAAGAAGCAGGAAAATTGACCTACAATGAGGAGGAAAAATCAATCCTTCAAAACCAATGCAGCCTTGACATAGATATTAGAATTAGCAGACAAGAACACAAGAATAGTTATAACTGTATTCCATAAGTTCAAAAAGTTAGAGAAAGTATAAACATATTAGATATTCAGAATACAAAAAATTCAGATCAATAGTTAAATACCAGTATTTTTCAAAGATCAATAAAAGTGATAAACCTCTAATCCAATGCTTCTCATCTGGAGGTGATTTGGCAATGTCTGGAGATATTATTAATTGTTACAATGGAGAGTACTGCTGGTATCTAGTAGGTAGAGACCAAGACTACTATTAAACATCTTATAATGTACAGGAAAGTCCCCATTACAAAGAATTATCTAGTATTTGGTTCCTGTTCTTGCCTTAGTTTGCTTAGGATAATGACCTCCAGCTGGTGCAAAGGACATAATTTTGTTCTTTTCTATGGCTGTATAATATTTCATGGTGCATATGTACTACATTTTCTTTACCCAGCCTATCACTGATGAGTATCTAGGTTGATTGTCTTTGATACTGTGAATAGTGCTGTGATGAGCATATGAGCGCATGTATCTTTTTGATACAACAATTTATTTTGCTTCAGGTATATACCCAGTACTGGGATTGCTGGGTCAAATGGTAGTTATATGTTAAGTTCTTTGGGATGTCTCCTACTGCTTTCACAGTAGCTAAACTAGTTTTCATTCCCAACAACAGTGTAAAACTGTTCCCTTTTGAGGTACTGTGCAACCACACCAGTACCTGTTACTTTTTGACATTTTAATAGTAGCCATTCTGACTGATGTGAGATGATACCTCATTGTGGTTTTGATTTGCATTTCTCTGATGCTTATCACGTTGGGTATTTTTTCATATGTTTGTTGACAACTTGTACGTCTTTTTTTGAGAAGTGTGTGTTATCTCTTTTGCCCATTTTTAATGGGGTTATTGGTTTTGGTCTGTTGATCGGTTTAAGTTCCTTATAGATTCTGGATATTAGACCTTTGTCAGATGCATAGTTTGCAAACATTTTCTCCCATTCTGTAGGTTGTCTGTATACTCTGTTGATAATTTCTTTTGCTATGTCAAAGCTCTTTAGTTTAAATAAACATTAATTCACACTAGATTACTGTAAGCATGCTAGTGGTAATCGAGGGCAAACACTAAGAAAATAACTCAAACTTCAGGAAGGCTTCATTATAGAGAGTATTTGTTTGAGGGCAACTTGACATGATTTCTTACTTAGGAACAGCCCAGAAAGAAGGCCATTGACCTCTCTCTCACTTGGCCATAGCAACCCAGATGGGATCTTTCATATGGAGGGCAGCTGCCTTCATCATTTTCCACTTGCTACACCTGCCTTTGGGAAATATGTTTGGGAACTTACATTCATAGAGCAAAATTATCTGCACAGACTAGGCCAATCATTATCGAGCCAAACCAAGCCAGAAATTTTTCTCAAGGATCACCAGAAAGATGTAATGGATGGCCCAGATTATCCAAATTGTGGTAAATCAAAAGATTAAAAACATCAATGCCTATCCAAAGAACAGATTGCATACGGTGTCCAATAGCTTAATTGAAAGGACTTGAAAGATGTGAATACGGAGAATAGAGAAGGAAAATTTTGAAGGAGGAAATAGTTAATTCAAAAATAATAGTTGGAGTTATCAATATCCAATTTTCTTTTTTGAAACGAAATCTCACTCTGTCACCCAGGCTGGAGTACAGTGATGTGATCTCAGCTCACCGCAAACTCTGCCTGCAGGTTCAAGCAATTCTCGTGCCTCAGCCTCTCGAGTAGCTGAGACTGCAGGTGCCTGCCTCCATACCAGGCTAACTTTTTTATTCTTAATAGAGATGCGGTTTCACCAAGTTGGCCAGGCTAATCTCAAACTGCTGACCTCAAGTGATTCACCCACCTCAGCGTCCCAAAGTGCTGGGATTAGCATAAGCCACCACACCTGGCCAATTCCCATTTTCAATAGTGGATCAAAGGTAGGCTGAAGAGCAGTAAGAAGAGAAACAGCACTATAAACTAAGCCTACCTAACAGACATCTATAAAACAACATACTCAAAAAGATATAACACAAATTCTTCTCAAGTTCACACGGATGATTCTACAAGATAGACAATATGCTAGGTCATAAACCAAGCCTCAGTACATTTAGGAAAGTTGAAATCATACAAAGCATGTTTTCTAACCACAGTGGAATCAAAAGAATGAACAACACAAAGGAATCTGGGAAATTCACACACATGGAAATTAAACAATATTCAATTAAATGATGAATCAATTGAAAATCATAAAGGAAATCATAAAATTTGAGATTAATGAAAATGAAGATACATCATACCAAAACTTATGGGACACAGCTAAAGCAGTGCTTAGAGAGAAATTTGTAGGTATAAATTCTTCTATTAAAAAAGAAAAAAACTCAAATCAATAACCTAATGTTCTGTTTTAAGAAACGTGAAAAATAAAAGGAAGCTAAATTAAAAGTAAGGAAAAGAAAGAAAATAATAAAAATTAGAGTTCCAATAAATGAAATAGAGAATAGAAAAATAGGGAAAATTAATAAAACAAAAGGTATTTTATTATCAAGGACAACAAAACTGACAATCCTTTAGCTATACTGACCAACAGGGAAAAAAAAGACAACTCAAATTACTAATTTTAGAAATGAAAAAAGAGGCATTACTGTTGACCTTACAGAAATAAAAAGGAATATTAAAGAATAATTTGAACTTTGATATGCCAACAAATTAGATAACCTAAATGAAAGGAGAAATTCCTAGAAAGCCAGAAACTTCTGAAATGGACCCAAAGAAAATACAAACTCTGAATAGACCTATAACAAGTATTAATTTTAAAAAATGAATTAGTAAGAACAAGGTCTAAATAGATTTACTGGTAAATTTTACCATTTAAAGAATAACTAACATCAGTGCTTCCCAAACTTCCCAAATAATAGAAAAAGAGGTAACATCACTCAACTTATTTTGTGAGGTTGTTATCACCTTGAAAGCAAAAGAAATCACAAGAAAACTACAAACAAATATCACTTACGAATATATTTGCAAAATTTCTCAACAAATTACTAACAAACCAAATCCAACAACAGATAAAAAGGATTATTATCTTAAGGGTGTTTTATCACAGAACTGCAAGGTTGGTTCAACATATTAAAATTAATCTATATAATAATCCATATTAATAAAGCAAAAACCCACATAATCGCCTAAAGAGACACAGAGAGTCTGACAAAATACAATATGATTTCATAATACACTCTATAAACTAAAAATAGAAGGTAACTCCTGCAGCTTTATAAAAGACTTCTGTGAAAAAGCTACAGCTAACATTATATTTAATGCTGAAATATTGACAAATCTCTCCTTAGATAAGGAACATATCTAATGGATGTCCAGTCTCAGCACTTCTATACAACATTCTAATAAAGGTAATTAAACAGGAAAAAAATAATAAAGGGCCCTTTAATTGGAAAGAAATAAAACTACCTCTATTTTCAGACTGTGTCTTCAAACTCCTAAGTAATTCACAAAAATCTGTAGAACAACTAAATGAATTTATCAGGTTTTCAGGATACAAATTTAGTATGTAAAAGTCAATTATATTTCTATGCAACAGCAAAAGAAAACTGTATTAGTCTGTTCTCACGCTGCTATGAAGAAATACCTGAGACTGGGTAATTTATAAAGGAAAGCGGTTTGATTGACTCACGGTTCTGCAGGGCTGGGGAAGGCATCAAGAAAACTTACAACAGGAGCAAAAAGTGCACAGTGAGACAGAAGAGCGTGGGGGAAATCTCTTATAAAACTGTCAGATCTCGTGAGAACTCACTATCAGGAGACCAGCATGGAGGTAAGGGCCCCCGGGATCCACTACCTCCCACTGGGTCCCTCCCATGACACGTGGGGATTATGGGAGCCGTAATTCAAGATGAGAGTTGGGTGGAGACACAGCCAAGCCATATTAACAATCAAAAAAGAAAACAAATGCATTCACAATAATATGGAAATAATAAAATGCTCAGAAACAAATGTAACAAAATAAGTGTAAAGCTTATACTAAAAATTATGAAATGTTGAAAGAAATTAAAGAAGACCTAAAAATATGGAAAGATATCCCACATTTATGGATCAGAAGACTCAGTATAATTAAGATGGTAATACTCCTCAAATTGATCTACAGATTCAATGCGGTAGCTATTAAAATCCCAACTGCCATTTTTTCAGACATGGACAAGCTTATTTTAAAACTCATATAGAAATACAAGAGACCCACACTAGCCAAAACAATCTTTAAAATAAAGAACAAAATTGGAGGACTCACACTTTTTTTTTTTTTTTTTTTTGAGGCAAGGTCTGGCTCTATCACTCAAGCTGGAATGCATTAGTGCAATCATGGTTGACTGCAACCTCAAACTCCTGGGCTCAAGTGGTCCTTCTGCCTCAGCTTCTCAAAGTGCTGAGTTTACAGGTGTAAGACACCATAACTGGCTTACACCTCTTGATTTGAAAACGTATTACAGCTGGGCGCAGTGGCTCATGCCTGTAATCCCAGCACTTTGGGAGGCCCAGGTGGGCAGATGACCTGAGATCAGGAATGCGAGACCAGTCTGGCCAACATGGTGAAACCCTGTCTCTACTAAAAATACAAAAATTAGCCAGGAGTAGTGCCAGGCACCTGTAATCCCAGCTACTCAGGAGGCTGAGGCAGGATGATCATTTGAACCCAGAAGTCGGAGGTTGCAGTGAGCCGAGACTGCACCATTGCATTCCAGCCTGGGCAACAAGAGTGAGACTCTGCCAAGAAAGAAAGAAAGAGAGAAAGAGAAAAAGAGAGAGAGAGGGAGAGAGAGAGTGTGTGAAAGAAAGAAAGAGAGAAAGAAAAGAAAGAAAAGGAAAGAAAGAAAGGAAAAGAAAGAGAAAGAAAAAATATATTACAAAGCTACAGTAAACAAGGCAGTGTGTTTGTTACTGGCATAAGAATACACATATAGAAGCTGAGTGCAGTGGCTGACACCTGTAATCCCAGCACTTTGGGAGGCTGAGGAGGGTGGATCACCTGAGGTCAGGAGTTCGAGACCAGCCTGGCCAACATGGTGAAACCCCATCTCTACTAAAAATACAAAAATTAGCTGGGCATGGTGGCATGTGCCTGCAATCCTAGCTACTGGGGAGACTAAAGCAGGAGAATCGCTTGAACCCAGAAGGCAAAAGTTTCAGTGAGCTGAGTCCATGCCAGTGGACTCCAGCCTGGGTGACAAGAACGAAATTTCATTTCAAAAAAAGGGAAGGAAGAAAGGAGGGAGGGAGGGAAGGAAGGAGAGAGAAAGAAAGAAAGGACTTATAGATCAATAGCTAAAAATCAAGAATCCAGAAATAAATTCTTAGTGTTCCTAGTCATAGTCAACTGATTTTCTTTTTCTTTAATTTTTGGCCAAAATCATTCTGCTTTTATTATCACCACCAATGTTGGACAATGTCAGTAACAAAATACTCCCTGCCAAGGTAAACTGCTCCTACTGACCTGTCCCTTCTTTGTATGGCACTGCACTGCAATATATACCTCCACATGCAGAAAACTCAGACCCAAATAGCCACTGGAAATATCTGAAGTGTTCGTATTAGCCATCTAGCCAGCCCATATTACCACATCCTCTCTATTTAATTTTCTTCTGTAAACATATCTTGAATAGTCAAAACATATGAAAAAACCCACATCAATGTGTATCTTCCTATAATTATATTTATCTCAAAGACTCTCATCTCAACTAGTCACAAGACCATCTCCAGCTGAAGCCATTGGCGACTGACACCTGATGCTATAACTTCTGTGTGTTTACAGGCTCACCGGGAACAGTTCTTGCTCCTCTTTTGTGCGTGGACCATCTGGCACGTGCTCGAAGGGATAAACACCAAGTGGTCTTTAATACTCAGCCATGTGTCAAAAAAAAAAAAATCACATGGACAGTATCACACTGTAATTTTTGATAAATGTTTCCCGGACAGGGTGACAATCTTTGACTGTACAGATGCCAATCCAGATTTCCTAGGATCTGGCTGACTTTCTGTCCAATGAGTCCTGGACAGTGGTCTGTACCTGGGGACCCCCAGTAGAGAATTGATCTTCAAAGGTGGAGTTCTGAGGATGGCAGGAGGCTCCTAGGTCTCTGTCAGGGTCATCTTTGAGCCCTGCTTGGTAGCTTTCTCAATCTGAAACATCACTCCATCCTTATAGAGCAAAATATATTCAAATAATCTCTTGCAGGGAATTATTGCACCATCATCTCATCCAGCACCACACGTGCTGGTTCAGACTATCCTGGGAGAATGGGGCACAGCTGTTGCAGCTGTTGCTCTGCTGGTACACAACCTGGTGACCATCTGATTTTCAATGAACGTCAATGCAATTTACCCATGTAACAAGCCTATACATGTACCCTTTGAACTTAAAATAAAAGTTGAAAATGAATTTAAAAAAATAATAAATAAGAATGTTAAGACACTACAATAGGGGAAGAATACAACAAAGTGTGTTGGGACAGGTGAATATCTATATGCAAAAGAATGAATTGGAACTTATACCTTATACCATATTCAAAGATTAACTCAATATGAATCATGAACTAAAACGTGAGAGCTAAAATACAAAATTGTTAGAAGAAAACGTAGGAGTTAAATATTTGTGACTCGGAGTTAGGCAATGATCTTTTTTAGATATGATCCCAAAAGCACAAGTGACAGTATTAAAAATAGGTGCATAGGACTTTATCAAAATTAAAAACTTTTGTGCATCAAAGGATACCATCAAAAGAGTGAGAAGGCAACCCAGAGAATGGGAAAAAATATTGCAAATCATATCTGATAGGGGATTAATATTCGGAATAGATAAAGAACTCCTAGAAATCAACAACAAAGCCCAAACAACTCAATTAAAAAATGGAAGGCAGCCTGGGCAACATGGCAAAACCCCATCTCTACAAAAACTACAAAAATTAGCTGGGCATAATGGCATGCACCTGTAGTTCCAGCAGGGGTGAGGAGAGGTGCACTGGGGTGGGATGATCACCTGAGCAAGGGAGGTGGAGGCTGCAGTGAGCTATGATCTGACCACTGCACTCCAGCCTAGGAAACAGAGTGAGATCCTATATTAAAAAAAAAAAAATGACTCGAACAGACATTTCACTACTAAAGTAGATATACGAAAGACCAATAAGCACATAAACACGTTCTCAAGATTATGACCCATCAGAGAAATGCGAATCAAAATCACAATAACATATCATGTCTTTCATGTTCACCAGACTGGCTATACTAAAAAAGACAGACAAGTGTTGGTGAGGATGTGGAGAAACCGGACCCTCATCTATTGCACATGGAATTTTAAATTTTAAAATAGTGTAGACATTTTGGAAACCAGTTTGGTAGTTCCTCAAATTTTTTACAATTACCTAGACCCTCAAAAATGTGGAGTTATTAGCCAGGCATGGTGGTGGGTGCCTGTAATCCCAGCTCCTAGGGAGGCTCAGGCAGGAGAATCGCTTGAACCCAGGAGGCAGAGGTTGCAGTGAGCTAAGATGGCACCATTGCATGGCACTCTGGTCAACAAGAGTGAAACTCGGTCTCAAAAAAAAAAAAAATTGAGAGTTATCTAGACCCAGTCCATACTTAGATATATATCAGAGAGAAAACATATGTACACAATACAAAAACTTGCACATAAATGTTCATAGAGCAATTATTATAATAGCTCAAAAGTAGAAATAATCCAAATGTTCTTCTATTGGTAGATGAGTAAACAAAATGTGATATAGTCACACAATGGAATATTATTTACCAGTAAAAATTAATGAGCTATTGAAACATTCCATAACATGGATAAACCTTGAAAACGTTAGTTACAAAGGTCATATATTACATGATTTCACTTATGTAAAATGTCCAGAATAGGCAAATTCATAGAAACAAAAAGCAGGTAAGTCATCACCAAAGTCTGGGTGGAGTGGGGAATGGCGAGTGACTGCTAATGGGTGTGGGGTTTCTTTTGGGAGTGATGGAAGTGTTCTGAAACTATATAGTGTTTATTCTTGCATAATTCCAAAAATGTACTGAAGTTCACTGAACTGCACACTTTAAAATATCAAACGTTACGGTATATAAATTATCTTAAAAATAGCTACTATTAAGAATAATATTAAAGGCTGGGCACGGTTGCTCACGCCTGTAATCCCAGCACTTTGGGAGGCAGAGGCGGACAGATGACAAGGTCAAGAGATAGAGACCATCCTGGCCAATACGGTGAAACTCCTTCTCTAGTAAAAATACAAAAATTACCTGGGTATGGCGGCGTGTGCCTGTAGTCCCAGCTACTCAGGAAGCTTAGGCAGGAGAATTGCTTGAGCCCGGGAAGCACAGGTTGCAGTGAGCCGAGACTGCACCACTGCACTCCAGCCTGGTGAAAGAGTGAGACATTGTCTCAAAAAAACAAACAAACAAAAAAAATAGTATTAAAAACTGGAGTTTTATTTTTTTTTAAGGTGAGAGGTAGAAGTAAAAGAATTTGAGTGTGTGTATGTGTGTGTGTGTGTGTGTGTGTGTGTGTGTGTGTGTGTGTATGGAATTACATAATATGTGCTTTTTTATATCTCTTCTTTGCTGAGACTTTCAATTTTTTCATTTGTTTTAGGTGTGTTTTTAATGGCTCATTTAATTATTTTATCATGTCCACTTTAAAGTCTTCATCAAGTACTTTCATTCTCTTTGTCCTCTCAGCATTGGCATTTATTGGTTGTCTTTTTCTTTTTTTTTCAATTAGTTTGAGATTGTTTTGGTCCTTGTTATAATGAGTGCTTTTTAATATAAATCAGGCTGTTAGCCGGGCACAGTGGCTCATGCCTGTAATCCCAGCACTTTGGGAGGCTGAGACGGGAGGATCACCTGAGGTCAGAAGTTCGAGACCAGCCTGACCAATATGGTGAAACCCTGTCTTTAAAAAATAAAATAAAATAAAATAAATCAGGCTGTTTTAACTGTGATGCTATGAGACTCTGGATCTTATTTAAGACCCCCTGTTTCAGCTAGCTTCCTTTGACACCATGCTGGAGTGGAAGGAGGGAGACACTACATTATTACTTCTCAGTGTGGGTAGAAGCTGAGGTTACCCACTGCACTGCTTTGGATACCTGAGTGAGGGTCTCCTTATTTCTGCTGAGTAGGGATAGGTGTCTGCTTAGTTTGTCTCTTTTTCTTACCTTATCGCATGGCTAGACCCTCAGTACAATATCAAATAGAAATGTTAATAGTGTACATCCTTGGCTTGTTCCTTACCTTTGCAGGAAAAGAAAGATTCACTCTTTTATTATTATACACATTAGCTGTGCATTTTAACAGTTGTCTCTTATCAAGGACAAACTGAAGAGGTTTCCTTCTATTCTTAATGAACTGAGTTTTTAATCAGTAATCAGTTTTCGATTTTACCAAACATTTTTCTGTTTCTATTAAGATAATTATCTGATTTTTTTCAGTTTATTAATATGGTAAAAAGTTGATTTTTATATTGATTGATTTTAAAATATTAAATCAATTTTGCATTCCTGGGATAAATCCCACTTGGTGAGGACATATTCTCCTTCTCACGTGCCTTCCAATTTGACATGTTAAAATTTTATTAGAACATTTTGCATTTTCATTCATGGGAGACATTGGTCTTACAGGGTTTTGTGTTTGGTTTTGGTTAATGCTGGTTTCATAGAATGAGTTGGATTATATTCCCTCTACTTCAATATTTATGAAGTATTTTTATATAATTAATATTGTTTCTTCTTCAGATGCTTGGTAGAATTCACCAGTAAGGCCATCTGGACCTAAAGTTTTCTTCATGAGAACATTTTTAAAGGTACAAATTTAGTTTCTCTAATAGATATTTGGTGACTTGGATAATCTATTTTTTCAGTGAGTTTTGTAATCCTTCTCATTTGGAGGCTACTTGGCAATGTCTGGAGAGATTACTGATTGTTACAACTGAGAGTACAGCTGCTATCGAGTAGGTAGAAGTCAAGAATGCTACTAAACATCGTATAACATACAGGAAAGCCTCCATGACAAAGAATTATGTAGTTTAAAGTATTGATAATGCTGATATTGAGAAAACCTGCTTTAATCGACTGATTATGAAAAAAAGAAAAAGACAGAAATTACCAATATTATATATGAGAAAAGGGACATCATTGTAGATCTTATGTCTCTTAAAAGTATAATAAGCCAAAATCATGAATAACTATATGCCAATGTTTGAAAATTTAGATAAAGTTGACAATTTATTGAAAAACACAAATTACAATTTTTGAATTAATCTTAAGTAAAATTAAATATCTGAGTTCATAGTGATGCTTTAAAAATTTGGTTCTCTTTGAAGGGTGATAGGGAATCAACTCATTGTTTTTAATACTGTTTTTTCTTAAAAGTGAAGATAAGCATTTTCCTGGCTTCCTTATAGAAATTGTACTAGATATTGCTAATTGCATCTATGTGAGTATTTCAACGATGTTCCTGTCCTCTGCATTTCCTAAAAAACGGTATTTGGAGTGGGCACAGTGGCTAAAGCTTGTAATACCAGGACTTTGGGAGGCTGAGGTGGGGGATCACTTGTGCCAGGAGTTCAAGACCAGTCTGGCCAACATAACGAAATCCCCTCTCTACTAAAAAATACAAAATTAGCCAGTTGTGGTGGCACACGCCTGTAGTCTCAGGTACACAGGAGGCTGAAGCACAAGAATTGCTTGAACCCAGGAGGTGGAGGTTGCAGTGAGCCAAGATCTTGCTGCTGCACTCCAGCCTGGGAGACAGAACAAGACTCTGTCTCAAAAAAAAAAAAAAAAAAGATAATTGAAAATGGCATCACTTCTTTTCCTTGTGTGTTTGTCTTTGTTCAGAGACTGGATGCAGTTGACTTTAATTCTGAAAACATTTTCTTCTCTATACTTTTGAGCCCATTTCTCCCTGGTTTTCTGCCCATATCCCCACCCTTCCTTCTCCCCGCCTTCCCTCCGCTTTGCCAGATCTTTAAGTCTTGCCATAGCCTGGCTGAAATTTGTATCTACAATCTTGATTATATTCAAGTTTGACATTTTGGGCCAGATTACTTCTTACTGGGTAATACTACCAGGGCAAAGGGTGCTTGTTCAACAAGTACAGTGCACAGGTAACATATGATAATAGTGGGGGAACGTTTAGATTACAAAAGGCCTAAATGACTGTCTTAGTCCATTTTCTGTTGCTAAAACAAGGTATCTGAGACAAACTGCACAATATATAAAGGAGAGAGGTTTATTTTGCTCACAATTGTGGAGGCTGGAAAGTCTGAGATCAGGCAACCACATCTGGTCAGCTTCTGCTGAGGGCTTCATGCTATATCATAATGTGTAGAGGACAACACAAAGTGAGAGGGTTGCACTAAGAGCCAGACTGACTTTTATGGTACACCCACTACTACGATAACATGTTAATTAGTTAACCCATTAATCCGTTAATTCATTAATGGATTAATCACCTCTTAAAGGCCTTACCTATTAATACTGTTACACTGGGGATTACATTTCAACATGAGTTTTAGAGGGAAAAACCACACCCAAACTATAGCAGTGATGTATTTTTTATAAAACAGACAAACGTAGGCCAGAAGTGGTGGCTCACGGCCTGTAATCCTAGCACTTCGGGAGGCTGAGACAGGCGGATCACCTGAGGTTGGAAGTTTGAGACCAGCCTGACCACATGGAGAAACTCCATCTCTACTAAAAACACAAAATATTAGCCGGGTGTGGTGGTGCCCACCTGTGATCCCAGCTACTCAGGAAGCCTGTCTCCTTGGCTTGCAGTGGGTCACCCCCTTGCTGCCTCTTCACTTGATCTCTCCCCTGTGCATGTGCATCCTGGTTTCTGCTCCTTTTCCTCTAGGGACACCAGTCATATCTGATCGGGACCCCATTCCTGTGACCTCATTTAACCTATCTCCAAACACAATCACACTGGGGGAAGGGAGATTAGTGCTCTGTCTTAGTCCATTTTCATGCTGCTGATAAAGACCAAGGCTGATAAAGTACCAAGGCTGGGTAATTTAAAAAGAAAAAGAGATTTAATGGATTCACGATTCCATGTAGCTGGGAAGGCTTCACAATCATGGCAGAAGATGAAAGGCATGTCTTACATGGTGGCAGTCAAGAGAGAATGAGAGAACCAAGTAAAAGGGTTTCCCCTTATAAAACCATCAGATCTCACAAGACTTATTCACTAGGAAGAGAACAGTATGGAGGAAACCACCTCCATGACTCACTTATCTCCTACGGGATCCCTCTTACAACATGTGGGAATTATGGTAGCTACAACTTGAGATGAGAATTGGCTGGACACATATTTCAACATAAGAATTCTGGGAGCACACTATTCAGCCCATAACTATAGCTTGTTAAGTTTCATTCCTTAAACTTAGTGGTAGTTGCAAGTGTTCATTATAATAATTTGTATTCTATACATATGTTTTATGTGGTTTGTGGATCTGAGTTATATTTTAAATCAAAAATATTTTTAATGTCAGGATATTGATTTTGAGGAGAGGGATTTAAGGAGGGCATAAAAGTTTTGAGGTCATGGCATTTTCTGATTTGTTTATCTACGTGGTAGCTACCTGGGTGTTGCAAAAATGTGCCCAGATATACATCCATGATTTTTTACTCTTGTAGGTATGTTTTATTTCAACAATAAAAGTTATTTAAAAATAAAAGAAAGAAGGCACAGGAGAGTCTTCCTTAGCCTGCTTTATTTACCCTTCATTTTTTATTTTAGGAAATGTTGCCTTTTGGTATCATCTGTGTCATGGGAGAAATACATAATTTCATGCTCAATTTAGAAAGGGTCCAGATGCTGTTACATTATTTAGTTGGCACTGGGTGGAAGTGTTGCTTAAAGAGAGACTTTTGGTGCCAGAAATTTCTTTGCAATATATCATGTTAAACACTGTTGATTTGTGTTTTAAATGTTGCCTAATGCTTTTTGTAGTATTTGAGTTCTTACTGTAAACTATACGAGCTATCTGCAGGGAATCCAAGGCCTTTCCTGTTTCTCATTTCCTTCATTTTTGGAGATAACATCACAGTATGGAGAGAGAACCCAGTTATTTCCAAATCCATAGATTCACTGGAGCTGGGCAATGTCAAATCAGCACCTGAATAAATAAAACATGAGCCCATTAGTGCAAACTTATATGACCTGTCAGCATCATTAGGCTTTGCTGTGCACAGGAAGCCAGCAGGGATAAGGCCTTTCATAATTATGGCATCTCTCGAGAGATCCTAACAAATCCAGGCTTTGCTTTTTGAATAAGCATTCTGGTGTTTACTTTCCAGGCAAGGGTCTCACTTCATTTTTAGGTTGCTGTAATTCGAACCCTGCCCTCCTAGGAGTCGTGCTGCCCTGCTGTGAATGGATGCACCCAACTAGATTCCATGGAAATTCAATTCCACCGACTTAACACACATAATGACCAAGCAGTAGCAGGCTTATTTACCAGGGTTTACATCCCTGATACTGGTATTCTCAAAGGTAGTCTCTGCAACAACCCTCTCATTTGTTAGAATAAACTTGTTAACTTTACAACTTATGCTCAGGTAGTGCATGTTAATATTTAAGAGTGCAAAGCTTAGGAGCATGGACCTGCACCCGAAATGTCCAGGTTCAAATCCAGCCTCGCCACTTGTGTTAGTCCATTCTTGCTTTGCTATAAAGAAATACCTGAGACTGGGTAATAAATAAAGAAAAGAGGTTTCATTGGCTCACAGTTCTGCAGGCTGTACAGGAAGCATGACAGCATTTGCTTCTGGGTAGGCTTCAGGGAGTTTTTACTAATGGTGGAAGGTAAAGCAAGCCGTTTACATGGCGAAAGCAGGGGCAAGCCTATTCTGACATTACAGCACACTTTTAAAGAACAAGATCTCGAAAGAACTCACTCACTGTCACAAGAACAGCACCAAGTGGATAGTGCTAACCATTCATGAAAAGTCCACCCCTGTGAGCAAATCACCTCCCACCAGGTCCCACCCCCAACACTGGAGATTACAATTCAACATGAGATTTGGGCAGAGCCACGGGTCCAAACCATATCAACATTTACTAGCTGAGCAGCCTGAGGCAAGTTTCTAAACCTTCCTGGGCCTCAATTTACTCATCTGTAAATAGAGTCCTTAATATTGCGTATCACACAGGGTTCGTGTGAGAATTAAACGGTATTATGTATAAAGCACTTAGAGAAGTACATACAGTAAGTGCTCTATGCATTCGTTTTGATTATTATTCTTATTAGCTGTGTGAGCTCACACAAGTAACAAACTGTGCTTTACCTTCCTTAACTATAAAATGAAAATAATAAAAACAGTACCTACTTAACAGGGTTCTTATAAATATTGAATTAGTTAATTCATGTACAGTATCTAGTGAATTGCCTAGAACATAGTCAGCACCCAGTGACCTTTAGCTATTATCATTTGTTCTTTTCTATTTTCTTACATGTGGAAATGCAGACAGGAAGGTAGGCTGAATGTAATTTATGCAAAGTGTTCACGAATTTTCAAGAAAAAATACTTTTTTAATACGTCTGTTATATTTTTCCTATGATCAAGGAAATACATTTCTATAATAATTTGTAAAAGAGAAAAAAGTAAAATTTTCATAATCTTGCTCGGCAATTATATGTACTTTATATTTTTTGTATTAAGTTGATGGAAGTTTAATTGCAGTTTTTGCCATTGAAACTAATAGCAAAAACCGGAAGTATTTTTGCACTAACCTAACATTATATTTTTCTTTCCAATCTCTTCTTTACTATGCACAAACTCAGAGCAGAGTAAAAGAAAATCATAATTTTAACATTTGGCCATTGATTTTCTTTTAGAGGAGAATTATCTCCCTTTAGCAAAATTCCTTAATGAAATCACTTGAATGGAAAGTGAGATTGTCAGGGCATACAGTTAAGAACACAGAAAAAAAGCTAAGCCACTCAGCATTAGGGATGAGAAATAATCTGGAAATACAAAGTGAGCAAAGTAAATAGAAAAGCAGAAGGAGGGGGCTTAAAACATAATGAAATGGCTGGGGGTTCTTAAGAAAAAGAAAGTGCTGGATCATTACTGTCATATGATCCAGCAGTCCCATTTCTAGGAATTTATCCAGAATTGAAATCAGGACCTTGAAGAGATATGTGCACTCCCATATTCATTACAGCACTATTTGCAGACAAAAGTCCATCAAGAGATGAGTGCTTAAAAATGTGGTGCACGCACACGCGCGCGCACGCGCACACACACACACACACACACACACACACACGAGAGGAATATTATTCAGCCATAAAAAAGGAAATTCTGCCATTCGCAACAGAAGGTATGGACTAGAAGACATTTTGCTAAATGAAATAAGCCCGGCACAAAAGGACAGACTCTACATGATTTCATTTATGTAAGGTACCTAAAATAGTAAAACATAGAAGCAGAAAATAGAATGGTGGTTTCCAGCAGATGGGGCCAAGGGAAGAATGAGTTGTTCAATGGGTATAAAATTACAGTTATAAAAAATGAGTAAGTTCTAGATATCTGCTGTACAACATTGTGCCTATAGTTAACAAAACAGTGTTGAACACTTAAACACGTGTGAAGAGGGAAGATTTCATAAGTGTTCTTAACACAGACACATACTCACACATATATACAGGGCAAAGGGGCACAAGGAAATTTTTAGAGGAGATTAACATATTTATTACTTTGACTGTAGTGATAGTATCACTGGTGCATGTGATGTTCAAACTTATCAAATTACATGCATTAAATGAATACAGTTTTTATGCATATCAATCATACCCCAGGCCAGGTGCAGTAGCTCACACCTGTAATCCTAGCACTTCAAGAGGCCAAGGTAGGAGAATCACTTAGGTCCAGGAGTTCAAATCCAGCCTGGGCAACATGGTGAAACACTGTCCCTACTACAAATACAAAAACTGAGATGGGAGAATCACCTGAACCTGGGAAGGCTGAGGCTGCAGTAAGCCGTGATTGTGCCACTGCACTGCAGCCTGGGCAACAGAATGAGATCTCATCTCAAACAAAAAAAAAAAAGAAAAAAATTATATCCCAATAAAGCTGTTTTAAAAAGGTCTAATATTATAACTTTAATCATGTGTTACATAATGCCATCCATTTCCCCAAACTAAATAGTCTATCATCACCAACAAAACCCTTGTGTGTGTATGCATTTATGTGTGTATGTGAATCATGGAAACATGCTGAAGTCCATGTTTGGGCCAGTGTACTGTACGAGAGAGACAGCCTGCCCTGGTGTGGCAGAAACTGACTATTCATGAGTATCCTTTATCTAATAAGAGATTCTTTAAGTTTTAGCTAAGGACAAAGCCATCCAGCTGAAGTCTACATTCCCTACCCTTGCAGTCAAGTATGGCCATGTGTAAAGTTCTGGCCAATGATAAGAAGTGTTGCGCACGACACCTGTTGCACACAGCCCACCTCCTTGCCTCGGTGACCTAATAGGGGTGGACCCCTTTTCTGTACACGACCCTCTACTACTGTGCATGGCACAGTCCCCTACTGCGCACGGCCCACCTCTCTGCCCAGGTGACATAATGCGGTGGCCCCCTCCCTTGTTACTCACGTGATTATGTATGCCCCATCACTAAGCCTATAGATGATGACCTCACTTACGACCCCTTCCCATGCTTGTACCTAATAAATACAGATGCTTCTGGACGTTTGGGGCCTCGCCTGTCTCTGCTCATCATAGGTGGCGTGGCCACCTGAGTCCACCTGCTCTTCTCCAGTTCTTCAGTGTCCTGTCTCTTTACTTCTCAGATCCTGCACCTCCGCACAGCAAAAGGGACACCCCACAACCCTGTGGGATTGGTTTTTTTTTTGCTTGTCGATTTGTTTAATTTCTTTACAGATTCTGGATTTTAGAACTTTGTCAGATGCTATAGTTTGCAAATATTTTCTCCTATTCTGTAGGTTGTCTGTTTACTCTACTGATGTTTACTTTTGCTTTGCAGAAGCTCTTTTGTTTAATTAGGTCCCACTTGTCAATTTTTGTTTTCATTCCCATTGCTTTTTGGCATCTTTGTCATAAAATCTTTGCCAGGCCCTATGACCAGAATGGTATTTCCTAGGTTTCCTTCCAGGGTTTACATATGAGTCTTTAATCCATCTTGAGTGGATTTTTGTATATAGTGTGAAGAAGGGGTCCAGTTTCAATCTTCTGCACAGCACCATTTATTGAATAGGGAGTCCTTTCCCCATTGGTTGTTTCTGTTGCAGAGAATCAATATATATTTTTTAAGTTGACGAATCAAGAAATAGAGATATAGAACAAGCTATCCAGAATTTGCTGGTAAATAAGCAGAAAAACTAGATAACAGAAGCGGTTAAAATTATTGGGGGTGATTTCACTTTTTACTTTATATCTCTGTGCTACTATTATTTTTTTACTAAGTGTGATAGACAGAATAATGGTCCCAAAGATGTCCATGTACTAGTCCTAGGAACCTGTAAATATGTCACCTTACATAGCAAAAGAGACTGCGGATGTGATTAGGCTAAGGATTGCAAGATGGGGGAGATTATCCTAGAGTCTCTGGATGGGCTCAATGCAGTTACAAGGGTCCCTACAAGAAGGAGGCAGGAGTGTGAGAGTCAGAGAGGAGATGCGACAATGGAAGCAGGTTGAAGTGATGCACTTCGGAGATGGAGGAAGATGCCATGAGCCAAGGAATTTGGGTAACTTCTAGAAGCTGGAAAAGGTATGGAAAGGATTCTCCCGTAGAGACTCTAGAAGAAACAAAGCTTTGCCAACATTTTGATTTTAGCGCTAAAGACCCATTTTGGATTCCTGACCTCCATAACTGCAAGGTAATAAATTTGCATGGCATGGCAGCTCATCCCCAAATCCCAGCTACATGGGAGGCTGAAGCAGGAAGATTGCTTGGACCCAGGAGTTCAAGGTTGCAGTGAGCCGTGATTGCACCACTGCACTCCAGCCTGAGTGACAGAGCGCCCATCTTTAAAAGTTAATAATAATAATGTTTTAAGATCATAAGTTTATGTTATTTCAAGCCACGAAATTTGTGGGAAATGGAATGGAGTCCTACCCTTTTTCCTTGGTGAAAATAGGAAAGGCCATATTTTTATTTTGTATGTATTAGCTTAAAAAGCTCTAATGAGTCAGCAAAACTTCAGGAACATCCCTTATATCCCTGAGGGCCCAAATACTAAATTATCAGACATGGTTCTGTTCTGAGAGACTTTCAAAGTGGAAGAATTTTTTGCCATCCTACTCACCTGCACCGGACCCAGAAAGCAAAGCGATGTACATGCAGAAGGATGGCTCTGAGAAATCTAGACCCCACGCCAGGGTGGTGGAGGGTAGCACTCCCATCTGCCCCCGTTATGACCATCCATTATGAAATCGATGTCACCATCAGTCAGAGGGATTGCTAAGAGGTCACAGGACATTGCCTAGGAAATCCAGGACATGGCACTATTTTAGCCAGGCAGACTGGGGCCTCCCTTCTTGTGTCATGGATCCAATTCACCATTCTCAGGGAGGGAGGGTCTTTTCTTTTGCTCCCAATGCCAGAACTTTACACTTTAGAAAAAGTGTCCAGCAGAGTGACTTCTAGGCACATCGCTAACTTAGAGTGATATGGCAATTTTTTTTTTTTTTTGAGATAGGGTCTCCCTCGGTCACCCAGGCTAGAGTGTAGTGGCATGACCATGGCTCACTGTAGCCTCTACCTCCCAGGCTCAAATAATCCTCCCACCTCAGCCTTCTGAGTAGCTGGGACCACAGGACCACAGGACCATACCACCACGCCCAGCTAATTTTCTGATATTTTTGTAGAGACAAAGTCTCAGTACTTTGGCTCAAGTGATTCTCCTGCCTCGGCTTCTGAAAGACCTGGGATTTTAGGCACCACACCCAGCCTATAAGATGATTTTGAAAGCACTACAACTCTTGGTCTGACTAGTGGCCACTTATAAAGGCACCCTCACCCCTAGCCTTCTCACTTTTTATCGCAAGTACATCCTTGGTGGTCTTAGCTCAGGAAATGTCGTTGGTGTAACTCAAGTGAAATATAATCTTTCTCCCAGGGAAAAAGGAAAAGAAAGTGACCAGGGCAGGTGAGAAGCTCAGTTGGGAGCTCTGAAATGTAGCCTGGAGGACCTGAAGGGGAACTAAAATAGTGCATTGAAGCTCCTTTTACAAAATTTCTCCATCAAAATCCTCAACACACTCAAAACAGTCTGCATTTGTCTAAGGTCCTGAGGTGCTGCTGTTTCTCTCACACCTGCTGGGTCACTCCTGAAACAGCATTCTTTTTTCAGCCAATGGAATTGTCCTGTTAAAAATTAGAATCAGTAGATTTTTCACTGCTTTGGTTCATGGAAGGAATATTCATTTTTAGGGGGGAAAACCCCAACTTAATGAATAAGTACTGGGACAAATACAAAATTTAACCCATGGGACACATACAGGCAAAAAAAGGACTCAACTTAAGGGAAGGAGTTCTCTTTTAAGAGATTATTGGTGCACAGTTGATCCGTGGTTTATTACAGCAGGGTGAAAAGACAATGTGAGATTAGTGCAAATCCACTATTTGAGCACATTCTCCCAGTGAAGAAACTGACACCCATTGAAGCCCAGCAACTGCCCCCAGGCCTAACAGGTAGTAAGTGGCACAGCCAGGGATTGAATCCAGATGTCCTGATTCCAAACCCTTGGCTTCCTTTCTGGTCAAGCTGCCTACCTGTTGGGATCCTTTGTGGATACCAGTTGCCTTACCTCTGTATCATCTAACTCAACATAGACATAATATACATCACTTCTCACATGTTATTAATCAAAGCAAGCTGCCTATCAATAACGTAGGGTATACACTCCTCTTACTGGGAGGGCAGTGAGTAACTGGAGACAATACCAGCCTGGGCAGCATAGTGAAACCTCATCTCTACAAAAAATAAAACAGCAGCCAGGCTGGGTGATACATACCTGTAGTCCCGGCTACTCAGGAGGCTGAAGTCGGAGGATCACTTGAGTCCAGGAGATTGAGGCTGCAGTGAGCAGTGAACACGCCACTGCACTCAGCCTTGGTGACAGAGTGAGATCCTGTCTCAAGAAAGAAACAAACAAACAAATTGGAATGAACAATACAATCTGTACCATCTCCTCCCTCCGTCCCTGCAGCTTAATAGGGTTAGCAGCTGGTGAATATCTAGCTGAACTTGCTGTTCTGTTTCGCTTTTGCATCCTTTGAGTAAACAGTCCCTGCATTAGCATCTCTCTATTTAGATACTCAAGTGGTTGCTGGTTTTTTGGTTTTTGTTTTGTTTTTTTGAGACAGAGTCGCGCTCTGTCACCCAGGCTGGAGTGCAGTGGCGTGATCTTGACTCATTGCATCCTCTGCTTTCTGAGTTTAAGAGAGTCTCCTGCCTCCGCCTCCTGGTTTCTGTTTCTTAGTTAAGCTAACAATCTCTGCCACATCAAGTTTGGGGCCCTTTCTATGTTTTAGGATATGCTACACAGAAAAAATAATGTGTGCTGTGGTTTTTTAAAATGCAGTGTACGTAAAAATAGCATGTGAGGAATAATTATGAAGATGGTCCTACATCGGTTGGCATTTGGTTCCATTCTGAGCTGGTGTGATGAGACACGCCTGGAGTCCCAGCTGCTTGGGAGGCTGAAGCAAAAGGATCGCTTGAGCCCAGGAGTTCGTGGCTGCAGTGAGTGATAATGATGTCACTGAGCTCCAGCCTGAGTGATAGAGTGAGACCCCATCTTTTAAAAAATTAAATAAGTAAATTGATGGATAAGTAAAGATGCACATGGCTCCATTCTGAGTGACAGAAAATCTAAAGCAGCAGTGGTAGCTGGGTGTGGTGGCCTGCACTTGTAATCCCAGCTACTTGGGAAACTGAGGCAGGAGAATAGCTTGAACCCACGAGGTTGCAGGGAGCCGAGATTACATCACTGCACACCAGCCTGGCAACAGAGCAAGGCTCTATCTCAAAATAATAGTAATAATAAATAAAAATAAAGCAGCAGTGGCGTAAGGAAGAACTTGATTTCTCTTGCACATGAACCACGCCTAGAGATGAACAGCACAGGTGGCTGATTTGAAAACCCCACAATCGTCAGGGACTCAGATCATCACTTAGCTTCCACTTCATGCTCCAAGATGGACAGCAACAATGACAAAATGTGTGTGTGTGTGTGTGTGTGTATACACAGAGAGAGAGGAAAGAGAGAGAGAGAGAGAGAGCTTTACTCTTGTTTCCCAGGGTGGAATGCAATAGTGGAATCTCAGCTCACTGCAACCTCCGCCTCCAGGGTTCAAGCAATTCTCCTGCCTCAGCCTCCCAAGTAGTTGGGATTACAGGCGCCCGCCACCACACCGGGCTGACTTTGTATTTTTCGTAGAAACAGGTTTTCTCCATGTTGACCAGGCTCATCTTGAACTCCTGACCTCAGGTGATCCACCTGCTTCGGCCTCCCAAAGTACTGGGATTACAGGCATGAGCCACTGCACTGGGCCACTTCAAATATTTTGAAAGGGGCTAATTAACTGCCTGGATATTAACTTTTTCTTTTTTCTTTTTTGTTTTTTTTTTTTCCTTAAAAAACTATGTAAACAGATACCGTTTCAATAGGCAGGAGCTCAGCACCTAACCACATTCTAGCCACAAGGGAAGCAGGAAGTACTGGTCTTTATTCTGGACAGCTTTCTGTTCAGCTATAAAATAAGAGTTCTATTGTTAAGGAAGGAGTGGGGAGAATGGAAATTCAGGGAAAAGTAGCAATCTCTGGCACACCCGACAGATGTTCTCATTAATTAATAAATCTTGAGTAACCACTTGTTATTTATGGTAGCTCTAAACCCCAGGGGAGACACAGGCCTTTTTCCATTAGGATTAAGATGGGAGAATTACCCTTCTGATATTTAGGGAGATCTGATAAAGAAACTTGCACAGAGTTATAAAGACAAAGGAAGTAGCTATTAATAAAAGGGAAGTAGAGGCTGGGCATGATGACTCATACCTATAATCCCAGCACTTTGCGAGACTGAGGCGGGTAGATCACAAGGTCAAGAGATCAAGACCATCCTGGCCAACGTGGTGAAACCCCGTTTCTACAAAAAGTATAAAGATTAGTAGAGCATGGTGGTGGGCGCCTGTATCACTAGTTACTCAGGAGGCTGGGGTGGGAAGATCACCTGAGCCCAGGAGGTCGAGGATGTGGTGAGCCATGATGGTGCCACTGCACTCCAGCCTAGGGGGTGACAGCGTGAGACCCTTTTTCAAAAAAAAAAAACAAAAATGAAGCAAACACTTATTTAAAAATTTACAGTTATTCTCATTAAATCCTCACCAAAAATGTGTAACGTCTTTATTGTCATCCTCATTTAACAAACGAGAAATCTAAAATGTAAAGAGCTTAAATGATTTACCCAAGTTTGAAAACAGTGACCGTGTTAGGACTAAAATTAAAGTCCTCAGAGTCCAGAGTTCAGAATCTGTGCCCTTTCCTCCCCATCATTAGGCCTCCTTTCGTGCAGTTTGACAGAGCACGTCTTCAAGTTGGAAGTGAGTGATTCCTACAGACCCACTGGGTGAATACGATGATGCTGGAGATATGAGCTATGTGACACGCTTGGACCAATGGAAGAAAAGATCCACCCCTTGTGGCCAGACAGTCTGCGATCGTCTGAATGTTGGTGTCCACCCCTCTCCACGTCCAACAATTTGCATGTTGAAACTTAATTCCCAGTGGGTTAACATTAAGAGGTGGAGCCATTGGGAGATGACTGGGTCATGAGGGCTCTACTCCCATGAATGAGATTTGTGTCCTTGTAAAAGAGGCTCTAGGAAGTTTCCTGGGCCTTTCTGACATGTGAGAATGCTCACACAAGTCACCATTTTTGAAGCAGAGAGCAAGCCCTTCCAGACACCGAGCCTGCAGAAGCCTGAGCTCCCCCTTCCCAACCACCAGACCTGTGAGCAAAATATTTCTTTCTTTCTTTTTTTTTTTTTTTTGAGACAGAGTCTCACTCTTGTCATCCATGATGGAGGGTAATGGCACAATCTTGGCTCACTGCAACTTCTGCCTCCAGGGTTGAAGCAATTCTCCTGCCTCCGCCTCTTGAGTAGCTAGGATTACAGGCGCCCACCACCACACTTGGCTTATTTTTGTATTTTTAGTGGAGATGGGGTTTCACCATATTGGCTAGGCTGGTCTCAAACCCCTGACCTCAGGTGATCCACCTGCCTCGGCCTCCCAGAGTGCTGGGATTACAGGCGTGAGCCACCGTGCCTAACTGCAATACATTTCTATTGTTTATATGAGTGATTACCCAGTTTAAGGTACTTTGTGTTTTTCTGTTTTTTTGTTTATTGAGACAGAGCCTCACTCTGTTGCCCAGCCTGAAGTACAGTGTTGCAATCATGGCTCACTGCAGCCTCGACCTCCTGGGCTCAAGCAACCCCTTCCACCTCAACTTTCAGAGTAGCTGGGACTACAGGTGCATGCCACCACACCCAGCTAATTTTTTTGTATTTTTTGTAGAGACAGGATCTTACTATGTTGCCCAGGCTGGTCTTGAACTCCTGGGCTCAAGCAAACCTCCGGTCTCAGCCTCTTGCCTTAGCCACCTAGGATTATAGGTGTAAGCCACCACACCACGCCTAAGGTATATTGTTACAGCAGCAGGAACAGATCAAGACATTGCCTTTCTATAAACCAGAGGTCATGCTGAAAGTCAAATGGCTTTTCCTAAATGAGATGTATGAGTGTTCAGACAATGTAAGCCAAGAATTCTCCCACACAAGCTGCTTCCTGAGATACTTAGCCTGCTACTGCCCAGCACCAACTTTCTGCCTCAGTTTTCATACATTCTCCCTAGGTTACTAGACTCCCCATTACTTTGGAAGTTTTGATTTTTAACAAGGAAAAGTGACACACCCATGTTCATCTCAATATTATTCACAATAACCAAGAGGTGGGAGCAATGCAAATGTCCATTGACAGATGGATGGATAAACAAAATGTGGTATATCCATACAATGGTATATTATGCATCCTTAAAAAGGAAGAGAATCATGGCCCATGACACAACATAGATGAACCTCAAGGACATTATGCCAAACAGAATAAGCTGGTCACAAAAGGACAAATCTCCTATGCTTTTACTCATATGAAGTATCTAGAGTAGTCAAAATCATAGAAGCAGAAAGTTAAACAATGATTGAAGAGGGCTGTGGAAACGGGGAGGAAGACTTAGGTTTAATAAATATAGAGAATCTGTTGCATAAGACGAAAAAGTTCTAGAGATCTGTTATACAAACATGTGAATATACTAAACACAACTTAACTATATGCTTAAACATGGTCACGATGTTATGGTTTTGCCACAGTTGTATTTATTTATTTAGAGGCAGGGTCTCACTATCATCCAGTCTGGAGTGCACTGGCACAATCTTGGCTCACTACAGCCTCAATCCCCTGGGATTAAGAGATCCTCCTGCCTTAGTCCCCCTGCGTAGCTGGGACTACAGGTGTGCAACACCATGCCCTGCTAATTCGGATATTTTTGGAAAGATGAGGTTTCATCGTATTACCCAGGCTGGTCTTGAACTCCAAGACTCAAGCGATCCTCTTGCCTCGCCCTCCCAAAGTGCTGGTATTACAGGCAAGAGCCACCATGCCTGGCTGTGACAGTTTTTCAAAAGGAATAAAATTACAACAAAACACACACAAACACACACACACACACACACACACACACACACACACACACACGCACATATGAAGCAGGGGGTTTTCCAGGCAAGAGCTAGGATGCTGGCCCCGCCATCAATTGCACAGTTTGGATGCCAGCCTAAGCTGTAACTAGGTGATTGGGTTGCGGTTCTTTCGTTCAGATTGAAACTCAGCAATCCAGGGTTTTAAGTACTTACAGCTGGATTAAATCAAGTGCTGTCCATGACAAATCTATGGAGGAGAAGAAAGAGAAAAGATGTGAGTCGAGGCAGTTTTGACTACTCAGTGTGCAACTGACAATGCTTTTCACAGCAAAAATACTGGCTAAATCTTTATCCGATTGAATTGACTGGACCCTAATGGTATCTGGTGTTGACTTGCTTGCTTTCAGACATGTTCTCCTAAGAAACAACACACATTGCCATGGGGTCCCCAGCCACTTGCCTCGAACCTGCCAGAACAAGGAACGATTCCAACTATGTGTATTGCTCACGAGTGTGTGCTGGAACTGCATCTCCACTTCTACTCTTCCAGTAACTGGCTCCTGGGCACACTTCCTAATTTTGCTATTCTTCTCCACGTTGATTTAATAACCTGCCTATGTCACCCTCCTGCTTTTGCCCCTCTGCCCTACTGGATTCCAACTATGGCTATATTTTTCCATCTGTTTCATTCCCTCTCTTTTGTGTTTTCAGTCCTTGGACACAAAATATCATCACGTTTAGCAACCAACCCTTGGACTCATTAGAACATGGAGCTAAAAGTTCTTAGCATATGCATACAATAACCAAAACGAGACCATCCTGGCTAACATGGTGAAACCCCATCTCTACCAAAAATGCAAAAAATTAGCTGGCCATGGGGGCATGCACCTGTAGTCCCAGGTACTCAGGAGGCTGAGGCAGGAGAATCCTTTGAACCCGGGAGGCAGAGGTTGCAGTGAGCCGAGATCGTGCCACTGCACTCCAGCCTGGGCCAGAGTGACACTCTGTCTCAAAAAAAATGTTTTACAGCAAGCTATATATATTATACCAAATAAGGACCAAGAAGCCATTCTCGTCGCCCTGATGGAAATTCAATGTCTTTATCATTCTCAGTCTAAGGAAGTGCATTTCAGGGAAAATCTAATTCATCTTCTCATTTCTAAACTAGGTTACTCTGAAAATATAGGAGTAACAGTTATTACTTTCCGCTATGCAATGGAAATTAGCATGAAGGCACATAAAGGCCCGAAATTTGGTAAGAATTTTGATTTTTTGTTTGTTTGGGAGATAGAGTCTCACTCTGTCACCCAGGCTGGAGTGCAGTGGTGCAATCTCAGCTCACTGCAATCTCTACCTCCCAGGTTCAAGCAATTTTCATGCTTCAGCCTCCCAAGTAGCTGGGATTACAGGCGTGCACCACCATGCCCAGCTTGTATTTTTAGTAGAGAGGGAGTTTCACCATGTTGTCCAGGCTGGTGTCAAACACCTGACCTCAAGTGATCCGCCCACCTAGGCCTCCCAAAGTGCTGGGAGATTACAGTGGGAGCCACCACACCTGGCCATGAATTTTGTATTAAAACATGAAAGACAGAGACAGAACAGGCATGATGGCCCGTGTCTGTAATCCTGGCACTTTGGGAGGCCGAGGCAAAGGGATTGCTTGAGGCCAGGAGGTCAAGATCAGCCCGTGCAGCATTGTAAGACCTCGTCTCTATACACTCACACACAAAATGTAAAAGACCACCCCAGATAACATGCAGAACCTTGGGGTCTAATAATATTTCCTAATAATCCATTCCACTAGATTAATCCTTTTGAATATGGCAAACTAAGGCTGAAGCGATTAAAACATAAATTTTCTGTAAGATCTCCAAAACGGGAGATCCCAAGGAAAAGCAACAGAGCATGAAAGATGAGGTTGTATTCCGACCAGATACACCTAATTCTGATTGCCGACCTCCATGACTCTGTTACTCACCAGCTCCCTGTCCTTAGGTAAGTTATTTAGCTCTCTTCTGTTCACAGATGTAATGGAAATAAAAACGCTTCCTACCTGGTAGAGTTGTTACGACAACTAAATGAGAGGATTTATGTAAAGCTCTTGGCACTGTAATTCTTAGAAAACAGTAAGATTTGGATAAGTGGAAATAGTGAAAGCAACATGGTTCCTGCCATGAGAGGTGCAGGATTTAAAAGAATACTGATTGTTCAGAGAAACCAGCTATTTGATAGCTGCAATTCACATGTAGAACACCAGGTGGCACTAGCAGCATATCTATCTAGTTTTACCTCGAAACTTTTTTTTTTTTT
>PVKP010000949.1:148601-165450 GCA_004027715.1 Plecturocebus donacophilus | reverse complement strand
TCCTCTTTCTTTCTCTCTTTCATTCTTTTTTTTTTCTTTCTTTTGCTGTTTCTTTCTCTTTCCTTTTCTAAAATCTCTTCCTCTTTCTTTCTTTCATTCTTTTTTTTCTTCCTTTTGCTCTTTCTTTCTCCTTTTCTCTCTTTTTGTAAAATCTCTTCCTCTTTCTTTCTCTTATTCTTTTTATTCTAAAAAAAATAAAAATAAATAGGGAGGAAAAACAAAAAAAAACAAAAAAAAAACAAAAACCCAACTTTAAGAATATATATAGAATGTTATCATGGAAGATTAAGTGTGACAAAAAGAGGTTGCTTTTTTTTCTTTTTTTCTTTAAACTCTCTGGGAAGAGAAACTCTTTCCGTATTTGATTATTATGATTAATGTGCCTGAGACTTTCACCCACATTTTCAAAAATGTACTTGATATGAAAGTAGATCTATCCAATAGGGGTCTCTAGTAGCCAGTTAGTGGTGGTATCCTCTGTTTTATTTCTCTCTTTGTTTTTCTTTTCTTCTATCTCCTTGTTTTTCTGCATTTTCTCTACTTATGCATTAGACTTGTTAGTGACACCTAGAGGTATGTGCAGGCATGGCATACCACAAGATAGAATAGTTGATTAATCTCTACTATGCATTTTAAATAATTAGAGATTTTGGAACCTATATGTTTTCTTTTGTCTCATTTTTACAAATGCTGCAGAGAGTTTGATAACAGTTGATAATTTTTAAATGCTTGGCTAGTTCAGCATTGTGGAAAATATGTATATGTGTTTGCACTGGATTAAAAACGTGGCTCTGTCACTGATCAGCTACATAACTTTGAGCAATTTATTCACTTAAAAAGTTGGGTTATACACTTATAAAATATATATGAAGATACAGATTCACTTTAGATTTTTGTGAGAATCAGATATATGTATATAAAGCATCTGACATATAGTAGATACTAAAAAAATGGTAGTTATCATGATGTGAATTATAATATTATTTTTTATTACACTGGATTAAATTACTTTTACATTTAAAACATGGGTACAGTTAAATGAAGTTAGATTGTCCCTTCAAGAAAACCTTGAAAATTAAAAGCAAAATTGACTATCGCTTTACATTTTTATCTGATTTTAAAGAAAGTGTTAATAAATTCCTAAAGGTTTAACAGTGGAGCCTTGGGTATCAGTGACAAAAGCTCAAATAATTAAGACAGTGAATAAATTAGTTGTGAAAGCAGATCTCTTCCTTAAAAATAAGACAGTGAATAAAATGTTTCTAGATTTTCTCATAACTCAGAGATAACAAAACGATACTGAATCATGACCACTCTCATTATCCTACTTACTGAAAGAAGAAAATGTTCAGAAACAGTGGAATTCAAATAATTTACATTTCAAAATTAAGCACCAAGAAGTGCTTAATGTCTGCTTCTTCCCTCTGATCCAGCTTTGAAAAGGCCTTTAAATCCTCAGGGGAAAATGCAGGGGAACCACTAAAACAAAAATCAACAGCCAAGGGAAGAATATGAATTGTTTCATTTCTTTATTTATTGTATTGTATATCTACCTGTTACTGGGTCTATACCCAAAGGAATAGAAAATATTCTACCATAAAATGATAGAACAATTTATATATATTGTATATATACCCATTACTGGGACTTTGCCCATATTATTAATTTAAGCATCTTGAGATAGATGATTCTGGATTATTTGGGAGGGCACAATAAAATCACAAGAGAGAGGCAGGAGAATCAGAGTCAGTAGAAGAAAGTGTAACGATGAAAGCAAAAGACTGGAGCTATGTAAGGACTGGGCCACGAGCCAGTGGGTGCAGGAAGCCTCCAGGAGCTGAGAAAAGTAAGGAAAAGTACTCCCCTGAGAAGAAAGGCAGCCCTGACAATACCTTGATTTTTTCACTGGAGACTCATTTTAGACTTCTTACCTCCCACCAGACTAGCAGGGTAATAAATTTGTGTTGTTTTAAGCCACAAAGTTTGTATGTATGTATGTATGTATGTATGTATGTATGTATGTATTTTAGAGACAGGATCTTGCTCTGTCCCACAGGCTAGAGTGCAGTAGCACAATCATAGTTCACTGCAGTCTCAAACTCCTGGGCTCAAGCGATCTTCCTACCTTAGGCTTTCAAGTAGCTAGGACTACAGGCTGTTGCCATCATACCCAGCTAGTTTTTTATTTGTATGTTTTTTGTAGAGATAGGCTTTTGCTATGTTACCCAGGCCAGACTCCAATTCCCCAGGCTCAAGCAATCCTTCTGCCTTGGCCTCCCAGACAATTGAGATTACAGGTGTGAACCACAATTCCAGGCCTGTGGTAATATATTACAGCAGCAATAGGAAACATATAAAAAGTAAGATTTCCAAATAAATGCATAATAATCACATAACTTTGCTATAATTTCCTTTACCATTTCTTCTGTATTGTTCAACTTTTAGCTTGATTTTCCATTTTTTTCTATTATAAATAGTCCTGAAGTACGTAAATCTTAGCACACGCTTCTGATTTATTTTCTTTAGATTAAAAAACTGGAAATGGCTTGGAGCAGTGGCTCACACCTGTAATCCCAGCACTTTTGGGAGCATGGGGCAGGCAGATTGCTTGAGCCCAGGAGTTTGAGACCAACCTAGGCAACATGGTGAAACCCCATCTCTACAAAAAATACAAAAATTAGCTGGGTGTGGTGGCATAGGTCTGTGGTCCCAGCTTAGGAGGCTGAGGTGGGATGATCACTTGAGCCCCAGAGGCTAAGGCTGCAGTGAGCTGTAATTGGGCCACTGCACTCCAGCCTGGGCAACAGACTGAGACTCTTGTCTCTAAATAAATAATAAAATTTGAAGAAATAAAAACCTGGAAGTGAAATGACTGCTGTAATAGTTTAAAAAATATTTAAACACAAAGACAGTAGAGAGAAACATACAACTAACACAGATTCATAAATGAAGATGAATTTTAATAATATAAGAAGTAAAATACTAGTGATAGAGATGAAATATCCTTTAATCCCCTTTTCCATCCTTCCTTCATACTCTAATCTCTTTCAACATAAAGACTGAAAAATATGGAATGATTCACAAATGTGTGAACCACCCTTACACATGGACCATGTTGATCTCTGTGCTGTTCCAATTTTAGTATATATATTAATGAAGCAAGCACCAATGTTTTATTTTATTCTTAAAAACACCCTTGAAGAAACTAGCCAAGGTTATATGTTATAGCTTCTTTATGCCAATAACCCTTTTAGACTCCAAAATATCTTCATAGACAAGAAAAGGCAAATACAGACATTAAAAGAAAGAATGAGAAAACAGAAAGGCAGAATTGAATAATGGGCTAATCGCAGCTATTTTTTTCTAGATAGTCATTTCATTTTCTCTGTTGATTTTACCAGACATTTAAAGTATTAAAAGTTAAAATTTCAAAAATCTTCTACTTGTGCATCTACAAACCATTACTAATTTTGTCACTGTTCCCAAATTAGCCAGACTGGTCTGTGTTCTGAGCTGTGAAGAAAAGGCAGTAAAAAAGATATTGTTTCCTTTATTGTAACTCCATTATTTTATTTGAGTGTCATAGTGGCCATTTCACAATCTGATTTGAGAAGAGGTCTTTCTGTCAAACTTGCTCATAATTTGAGTGAACTCTGTGCTTACGCAGAACACACCTCCGTTATGAGGATGTGGATTCATTCCTACTATAGAATATCACAAAACTAGAAGCTGCTCTAACAAAATCCCCAAATTAAGAAATATGAGATTTTCTCAAGGTCTGTAACTTTTTAATAAGTTTTACATTCCAAACTGTATATATGACCGTATCAGTTTCTACTGAACAACTATTTTGATTCATTTGGAAGAACAAGTCTTGGACCCTCATCAATCTAAATATTCTTCAGCCTTGGCAACATGGTGAAAGCCTGTCTCTACTAAAAAAAAAAAAAAAAAAAAAAAAAACCATATATATATATATATATAAATTAGCCAGGCATAGTGGTAGGTACCTGTAGTCCACGCTACTAGGAAGGCTGAGGTGGGAGGATCACTGAAGCCCAGGAAGTGGAGGTTTGCAGTGAGCCAAGATCATGACCCTGCACTCCAGCCTGGGCAGCCTGGGTGACAGAGTGAGACCTTGTCTAAGTAAATAAACAAATATTCTAGCACAAGTTTTAGATAATATAATTATATAAAAACAACAGGATATAAATTTACTGCCATTTAAATGATACGTATTTTGAATTAATTCCTATAAAGTATTTTATATAACCAAAAGCAAACATCACAAAGCTAAAAATTATTTGTGTAACAGTGAACCCTTGAAACAAACGTATTTATTTCTTAACGTCTGTACTATTTTATTAGATAAAGCTGTGAATAATCTGTTTTTCGCTGCTTTCAGTAATGTAAAAAGTTGTTTTAAGCTAAAATAAATAATCAAATAATAGATGTCATTACATATACGTATATGCAATGAGAGATTTCACCTGTAATTAAAGGGTAAGTTTTCCAAGATATCAATTATATCCCTATTTAAAATAATGACAATATGAATAATGTACCGCCCTATATAGGTATGTTTTACTTAATCTGATAAATGGATCAAGGAAGAAGAAAGTTTCCATAAATACCTCTAAAAAGCCCTATAGGAGAAACTATTGTTTTAGAACCAAAAGGATTTAAGCTTTGACTGGTAACATATAAACAGAATCAGGGAGGAGCCATTTAATAAGATGGGCTGGTATTCAACTTACCTATTACCGTCCTTCCTAAATTCTGAATAATAACTCATTATACAAATGGATTTCATCTTAGAGAAATGTTCTTCTCATTTAATTTTTAATATATGCTTCTTACTTTCTAATCCAAATAAAACCCACTTCAGAAATGTAGACACTGAGGCTGTGCACATTGGCTGATGCCTGTAATCCCCGCACTTTCAGAGGCAGAGGACAGCAGATCACCTGAGGTCAGGAGTTCGACACCAGCCTGGCCAACAGGGTGAAACCCTGTCTCTACTAAAAATCCAAAACTTAGGTGAGTGTGGTAGTGCATGCCTGTAGTCCCAGCTACTCGGGAGCCTGAGGCAGGAGAATGGCTTGAACCCGGGAAGCAGAGGTTGCAATGAACCAAGATGGTGCCACTGCACTCCAGCCTGAGTGACAGAGTGGGACACCATCTTTAAAAAAAAAAAAAAAGTAAACACTAGAGAAGTATAAAAAAATTATTCATTAACTAGGCACAGTGGTTTTCTCCTATAATCCTAGCTACTGGAGAGGTTGAGATAGAAAAGAAAACTTGAGGCCAGGACTTCAAGACAAGCCTGGGCAAGCCCATCTCTACAAAAAATAAAAATAATAAATATTTTACATTATTATTTTATAAAGGTACATTTTCTTTTTTTAAATTATACTTTAAGTTCTGGGGTACATGTGCAGATCCCGCAGGATTGTGACATTGATATATACATGCCTGGTGGTGTGTGCATCCATCCTCCCCCCGTCACCTACATTAGGTATTTCTCCTAATGCTCTCCCTCCCCTATACCCCACATCCCCTGCTATCCCTCCCCTAGCCCCCCCACCAAAGGCCGGGGCGTGTGATGTTCCCCTCCCTGTGTCCATGTGTTCTCATTGTTCAACACCCACTTATGAGTGAGAACATGTGGCGATTGGTTTTCTGTTCTTGTGTCAGTTTGCTGAGAATGATGGCTTCCAGCTTCATCATTTTATTTTAAGCTTACCCTCATTCATCATTAACATTCAAGAGAGAGAGTATAAAAAATCCATTCATATACAGGTGTATAATGGAAATTTATTGTGATGCCTTTAACCTAGGGTTGTTTTGGACTTGTGGTGTTAGGATGACTTGCATCATTTAATCACCTAAAAAGCTTGTTAAAGAATTACTTTCCCACGTTCCACCCACAGTCAGACTCACTGAATCAGAATCACCAGGCTGGGTGTGGCTTGGAAGTCTACATCTGAAACAGGACTATCTGGTGATACTGGTGGAGGCAGTGGAAGGAGGGACTTTCAAGCAACATTGCTTTAGGAGCTAATGTCAAGTTTCTGTAAGGTTTGCTCTATAAAGCTTCCTTATAGTACATTTCAATATAATACCAGAGGATCTCTATATTTTATGAGGCTTTTTTTAATGGAATTTCTCTCTTGTTGTCCAAACTGGAGTGCAATGGCGTGATCTCTGCTCACTGTAGCTGAGATTATAGGTGCCTACCACCACGTCCAGCTAATTTTTTGTATTTTTAGTAGAGACGGGGTTTCACTATGTTGGCCAGGCTGGTCTTGAACTTCTGACCTCAGGCAGTCCACCCGCCTTGGCCTCCCAAAGTGTTGGGATTACAGGCGTGAGCCACTCTGCCCGGCCTGTGAGGCTTCTTTTTAAACTAGTGCTTTACAACCAATGGAATTGCCTATTATAATGGCAGTCCTTATGGAGTCACTAAATTAGTCCCATCCCCAATTTGAGACTAAGCCATTTAAAGCTACTTAAATGGTGACTGCTGTACACAGTTGTGTAACAGCACTGATTAGCCATGATACATGATTGATATTTTGTGAGCTATTTAATGTTCTCTTTTAATAAGTATAAAAATCTCATTCCTTTCTCATATGCCCCATTTTCAGGGTATGGCAGCTATACCACAGCCCCATTAAGAATAACTATTATTTTTGGTAGGGCATGGTGGCTCGTGCCTATAATCCTAGCACTTTGGGAGGCCAGGGAAAGAGGTTTACTTGAGTCCAGGACCAGCCTGGGCAACACAGTGAAATCCTGTCACTACAAAAAATAAAAATAAATAAAAATTAGCCAGGCATGGTGGTACACACTTGTGTTCCCAACTACTTGAGAGTCTAAGGTGGGAAGATTGCTTGAGCCTGGGAGGTCAAGGTTGCAGCGAGCCATGATAGTACCACTGTACTCCAGCCTGGGTGTCAGAGTGAGATCCTATTGCAAAAATAAATAAAAAAATTTCAGATACCTATTTGCATCAATAAAAAGGCAGATACTGAGTCAAGTTGCCATTATTAATCTTGGGTCTAATTTTAGAGTTTATAAAATTGACTATACAAGTCATGAGGTTAGTTAATGATGTGAGGACTCTGGGGTATCACCTGGACCCAAGAGAGGGATCATTATGGGGTTGTAACTCCATGTCTGTCCTCTGATCATATTATCTCTATATCTCTCTCTGTCTTCTATCTGGAATCATTCTTTGGTGCTGTCTCCAGAACTACAAGTCAGTTACCTCTGATCATCATTTGCTAATATAAATGCTCAGTTGTTATACCTTCTCACAGATCTCTAAGCCTTTAAAATGTTACCTCTTGATATTTATCTTTCAATGAATTTCCTCCCACTCAAGCATGGAATTCTTTGCTCCTTCTCCTCTTACACATCCTCTATCTTCATGTTCAGATACTACCAGGGATAGTGTATGCACTCTGTACTGTAGAGGAAACATTTCTTCTCTAGACTTTGATCTTGGCTGGCCTTCATCAAGTAAGTTTAAAAGTGAATCCTCAGGTCCCTAAACAATATATCTTTTTGCTTTCTCTTCTACACAAAATATAAAGTTTAAATGGTCTTTGGGGATTAATACAAAACACTCTCGTATTAGTCCATCTTCATAATGCTGTTAAAGAACAACCGGAGACTGGGTAACTTATAAAGAAAAGGGGTTTAATTGATTCACAGTTCTGCATGGCTGAAAAGATCTTAGGAAACTTACAATCATGGCAGAAGACAAAGAGGAAGCACGTCTTACATGGCGGCAGGAAAGAGAGAGTGAAGGGGGAAGGGCCACACTTTTAAACCATCAGATTTCCTCAGAACTCACTCACTGTCCCAAGAACAGCAAGGAGGAAACCTTCCCCCATGAACCAATCACCTCCCACCAGGCCCCTCCTCTGACATGTGGGGGTTACAGTTAGAGATGAGATTTGAGTGGGGACAGAGAGCCAAACCATATCAACTCTCCAGTCCCTGAAATAAGAAAAAGTAACTAACTAACATGATCATCTTAATCCAATACATTAGAAAGCTCTTCCCTCTCATAGTCACAGGATTTAGAGGTTATGGAATATTTACAAGGTGTATAATGAAAATATAGAGATAACGTTTTTTATTTGGGGGAGCTGTTTATTTTAGTGAGGGTCCCAAATTGAGATAGAAATCCAAAATTTCAGAAACTAAGTCATATTGACTACTGAAAAGACAGGAAAAGCATAAAGAATAATAAATAGAAAAATGAACTGAAACTAAAATGCTATTAGCAAAGTTTTAAATAAGAAAGTCACTGAACTATTTTCAAAGTGACATATCAGAAAGAGAAAGTTCCAAATAGCTAAAGTTAGTGAGGCAGTCCCAAAAACCAATAAGGAGAAAAATCGTCCTAAAAAATGATGGACGATTTAATCAAGACAACTAAAATTAAATCAGAAGGAGAGAACGCACACAGGTAGTAAAATATGTCAGACCACATTCTGCAGAGCTAGAAAAAAATGAGAGTATTGAATTCTTTAATAATAAATGGAATCCTCTAAGTATTAAAAGAAACTAATAGACTTTTCCAGTTATGCACAAAAGGCATTCATTAACAATAGCACATTAGCATTCATTAAAATTTTTTGGATGCTCTTAAGAGATTCTAAAGCTTTCATTTGCCTTTTAATACACAAATTACACTGTGATTTGTCTGTCATTTTAAGTAGGTCAAAGAATACCTGAGTTTCACTGTTCCTTCATCTTTTGCAAGATTTCAATAAATAGTGCATACATATTTCAGTGAATTAGACATGATTAAATAATACTTATGTCCTACTGGAAAAATGCATTGGTGACCAAATTCTGTAACTTCTAAAGTACGTGACCCTGACAAACTCAATAGGAAGCTATAGGAAAGCTCAAAGTGTACAATAACATATTACTTGAAGGTTACATATTACTGTTTTTGCTCTCATGACTTTTAGTCATATTATTATTAGATCAATGTAATATTATCATATGTATTTCTATGAAATATCTCCCATCCTTTTTTTGTTTGTAGTTAACTTGCAGGATCATATTATGTGTGTAGTCATGATATAATACTAATGGTTATATGTTTACTTTTGTCATTTTTTTCTGCTATAAGTACAATTTCAGTACTATTATGAACCAAAACATATTTTAGATTGTCCTGGCAACTTACTTTGGTGTTGACATACTTCATAACATTTATCACAACATATTTGCTAATGGGCATATATGTTGCAGGCTAAAAATTAAAAATGACAAACATGGACCTTTGGAGCACAATGCCTTCTGAGCCAAGATTTTGCATATTTCTCTTTTAAAAGATGCTAGTTAATTCTATCTGGTTTAATACACTGTGAAAAGAAGTCTTCTACCTGACTTGCCTATGCTATCTGCATCAACTCAATCTGAAAGCTAGTTGCAATTTTTTCCAATAAATGAGGGATTGTTTATTAGCTTATTCTAAACTGATCTCCCAAATATTTGTCTACTAATTCTCTTCTAGTATAAAAGAGTTTATCTAATCATTTAGTAAAGTAAATTATTTATTGATCAGGACAAGAAGGAACATTATATTGTTTTTAAATTTAGAAATATACATTCAGATATGCTAAGTATCACGTGTACAGTAAATATAATTTCCTATAAAATTCTGGGTTTACCAACCTGGGCAACATAGTGAAACCATGTCTCTACAAAAAATTAAAAAATTAGCTGGGTGTGGTGGTGTGTCCCTGTGGTCCCAGCTACTTAGGGGGTTGAGGCTGGAGGACTGCTTGAGCCCAGAATGTCAAGGCTGTAGTGAGCTAAGATCATGCCACTGCTCTCCAGGCTAAGTAACAGTCTGAGACTCTGCCTCAATAAATAAATAAATAAATAAAAATAAAGTGGGTTTATCTTTTCATCCAGGTCAAAAAAGAGGCGTAGTGAAGAATCCCTGAGATAACTGGGTTGACATTAGCCTGTTGATGTGAGTGTGCAGGAATTTGCTGAAGCCGTCAAGTTTCAGCTGATTGCATACACTGCACAAAGAGTTTTCACCACACCCTTTTCTTGCCGTCTCAAGCTTTCACATCACATTACATGAGCAATCTTGACTCTTGTATATGTTGATTTTAATTATCCACATGCCATGTGAGATGTAGCCTCCTTCATTCCTTTATGGAAGTGAATAAGTTGTGATAATCTGGTAACATTTCTCACATTTAAATGGTTCATATCTGCAATCATGTTGATACTACATTTCCTACCTTACAGTAATATGTTTATAGCAAATCAATTCTATGGTATTTTCTTAGTTGCGGATAAAAGAAAAATAAAATAGAAATGGAAGGGCAATATCATAAGGAAAAGAGGAGTAGCTTTTGAGGCAAAGGAGAGCTTTAGGGGAAAAACCAGATCACCAGGAAAATTCTGAAACAAGTGACAATGGAAGGGTAGATTAGAACAAGAATGAAACCAGTGTAACAAGACTAAAAATAAAACAAACAGGACCAATTTGTCTTTTAAAAAATTAAAATAAGTGTATTGCAAAACCATTGCCATAAAGGATATATTATTAAGTAGTACTTAAGACTTTTGGTGTATATGTTTTATAAATCTTAATGTTGAAAATGATTAGAGATTTTTACACCAAGTATATTAATATGAAATAAAAGAGCAAGTAAAAGTTAATTTTCAGCCAGTAGTCAGTAGTGAATAGTCCATATGCAGGTAAACAGATTAAAAATCCAAATGTACCTGCATTCT
The DNA here is from genome assembly GCA_004027715.1 of Plecturocebus donacophilus. Lineage (NCBI taxonomy): Eukaryota > Metazoa > Chordata > Mammalia > Primates > Pitheciidae > Plecturocebus > Plecturocebus donacophilus. Next base: position 154,659 of record PVKP010000949.1, on the reverse strand, counting down.
GGTCATGTAAATGTGGTATCCTGAAGTATGAATGTGGCCTAAGGCGTTTATGTGTAATGTGTTTTCTTCTTCCCTTGATAGCATAATTTTCTTTTCCAACTTAGTTTTGGATTGAACATATGGACTAGTTATATGCCATTGTTTTTGTTAAAAGTTTTAAGAAAGAAAGTTAGATAAATGTCTGTCAATGGATGAATGGATAAACAAAATGTGTTGTATACATACAAAGGAATACTATTCAGTCTTAAAAAGGAATAAAATCCTGATACATGCCACAACATCGGTGAACATTGAGGACATTATACAAAGTGAAATAAGCCAGATCCCAAAGAACAAATATTATATGATTCCATTTATATGAATTCATTTTATGAATTTGACTAGCCTAGGATGAAAAGTAGAATAGAGGTTATTAAGGGATGGGGGAATGGGGAATTATTGTGTAATGAACACAGAGTTTCACTTTGGGATAATGACAACACTCTGAAGGTGGAGAGTGGTGTTGGTTGCACAACAATGAGAAAGTTCTTTTTTTCTGAGATGGAGTCTCACTCTGTCACTCAGGCTGGAATGCAGTGGCGTGATCTCGAGAAGCTTACTGTGACCTCCACCTCCTGGGCTCAAGCAATTCTCCTGCATCAACCTCCTGAGTAGCTGCGACTACAGGTGCGCACCAGCACACCTGGCTAATTTTTGTATTCTTAGTAGAAACAGGGTCTTACCATGTTGGCCAGGCTGGTCTGGAATTCCTGACATCAAGAGATCTGCCCGCCTTGGCCTTCCAAAGTGCTGGGATGACAGGCATGAGCTACCATACCTGGCCCAATGTGAAAGTTCTTAATGCCACTAAATTCTACACTGAAAATGGTTAAGATGCTAAATTTTATGTTATGCATATTTTACCACAACAACAATAAAATAGGAGGTTAGAGAACCTGAAACATCCTTAGCCCATTTAAGATCTTAGGATCACTTCAGAAACACGCTAAAATCTAACCAGACTATGGAGAAGCACAAAATAATGAGCTGAGGTCAATATCCATTAGTGTTAAAAGAACTATTATCTATTAAAATAAATCACTTTAATGAGTCAGTTTAGTGAACATGTGTGTATAAAGAAATGTCTTTAAGGTGAATCTGCCTATTTTAAGAAATGTTCAAAACATAACATGGTCTATATCTGTTTACTTATTGAGACTAGACTGATTAATAAAAGATTTTACTTGTTTACAAGAAGTCAAGTGAGAAAATAAATCAATATATTTATCTGAATTATTTGCTAAGATTTCTGATAACTCAGAACTCAGAAGTCAACTTTCATCTATACAACTCCTTTTTTTTTTTGAGAGATAGGATGTTGTTCTGCTGGAGTGCAGTGGCACAATTATGGCTCACTTCAGGCTCAGCCTCGCAGGCTCAAGCTGGACTTAAAGTTTGTGCCACCACACAGAGAATTAGCCTGGCCAATTTTTTTATTTCTTGTAGAGATGAGGTCTTGTCATGTTGCTCAGGCTGGTCTAGACCTCTTGGACTCAGTGATCCTCCTACCTGCCTCCCAAAGTGATGGGATCACAGGTGTGAGCCACTGTGTCTGGCCTGATGTAACTCATTTTTATCTTATAGATTAAAAGTTAATACTTATTTACTTAAAAATTATGCAAAGGGATGCTGAGCAGTAGTTTGCAATGCTGCCTTGTGTAGGACCAGGCAGTATAAGGTTAATGAGTTTAAAGATACAAATATTTTCTATTATGACATATATTAAAAATTTAACACCAAAATGCATAAAAGGTAGGGAGGAATTAGTATAGTTTTAAAATCTCTTAACAAATATTCTCAAATCAAAATAACATACAAATGTGATGCTATTCTCTTCCCACGTATTTTCAAAGGTTTAACTTACTTTAATGTTAAACCAGATATTATAACTTTGTGTATTATATTTTCTTCTTGTAATACTTTAATTTTTAAGTCTATTTTTTTTTATAAATGTCCTTAATCTCTAAAGTTTTCAGACTGTTTAAAAAGGTGCATGGGTGACATCAGTAAAAATGTTAGAATAAGGATATAAAAAATTTGCTCCTGTAGAAAAGCAACTGGCAAAGGTAACAGAATCATCTTTTTCAGGATTCTAGAAATTAACCAAATGCTTGAAGGAACCCAGAAAGTGGTTATTCAAGAAAAAATAGATAAACTCAACCAAAAATCTGGGAGTTTTGTGGCATTTTATCATGCTCTATTTCTATGTCTTGCTCTTCAGCTCAGTGGCAACCATGAAAAATAACAGTCTGCATTCCTGGTGCACCTTGGTAGCTATTGGAATTAGCAAACAGGGCTGGAGCCATTTCAGAGTCATTCCTGAATACCTGTCCTTATTTGACCTGCCTGAAGGATTCCAGAAAGACTCACTTACAAGGTAACTTGGCATGTTCCCAATACTAAAAGCCATATGGCAGGTAAGTGTGAAGGCATTTGTCAGAAACAGTTATAAGCAAGAGTTTTACCATTGTGGTTGCCTGTGGAGATTGATAATTGATGGGGCAAATAATAGGCTAACCAGAAAGCTTAAAAGGAAAAACTGAAGAATGAGATACCCAGATGAGTTTTGAGAAGTTCCAATGTATTTCTGGACTGTAGAAGTCCACATGTATGCATAAGACTACAGAAATACCTTATAAGGCTGTAAGGTCTCACCTCTGGCTGACAATCAGCAGAAAGTGATGGTTTATAGCAGATTTGTAGACTGCCAATATGAGTGTTGAAGGTTAACCCCAACAGGCACACAGAGCCACTTGTTATAGACTGAGATAATTTTTTCAATCCAATTATTTGTGGAAATTTCTGTCTAACCATTAACTGACACCTGGCTAACCAAATAGAGACTTAAGAGGCCGCATGTAACAAAGAATACAGACTTTATGAAATTAGTTCAGAAAATTTACTAGATAAACAACAGCAGCTATATCAAGCAGCAATAACAACAAACTCTGGAGAGGGGAGAGAATCAGATTTATAAAGTTATCACACTGTATTATTTAAAATGTCCAGTTTCTAACAAAAAATTATGAGACTTGCAAAAAAGTAAGAATGTTTGGCCCATGCACAGGGAAAAATGAAAATAAACTATTTCTGAAGAAGCTCATATATTGGCTTTACTAGACAAAAATTTAAACAAACTATTTCAAATATGTTCAAAACCCTGCAATAAACCATACCTAAGTAAGTTGTTTTTTAGAAGCATGAGAATTCGTGCTCATCCACTGAATTACAAAAATGAACCAAAAAGAAATTCTGGGCTGAAAAATATAATAACAAATGTAAAATTTACTAGAGTGGTTTACTAGAATATCTGAGCAGTCAGAAGAAAGAATCACTAAACTTGAATACAGTCAACTGAGATTATCCTGTCTGAGAGACAAAAAGAAGAAAAAACTAAGGAAAAATAAACAGATATCAGAGAATGGTAGGATAACATCAAGTGCACTGATGCATGCAAACTAGAATTCCAGAATGAGAGGACAAAGAGAAGAGGCAGAAAAAAATCTGAGGAAGTAGTAGGAAAAATTTATTATATTTGATGAAAATTACATATACAAGAAACTCAACAAACTCCAACTAAGAAAAGATAAAATAAATCCATACCTCAAAACATCATAATAAGCTGTTGAAGGACAAAGCAACAATCTTGAAAGTACCAAGAGAGAAGTGATTCATCACATACACAGGACTCTCAATGAGACTGATATTTAATTTCTCAACAAAAATCATGGAGACCTGAAGACACTGGAATGGTATATTCAGAGTGCTAGAAAACAAAACAAAGCAAAACAAAACTTTGTCAACCAAGAATTCTATAGCAGGCAAAACTATTTTTCAAAAATGAAGATAAAGATAAAACATTCCCAGATAAACAAAAACCAAGGGAGTTCATCACTGGAAATCCTGCTCTAGAAGAAATACTAAAAGGAGTTCTCAGGCTAACATGAAAGAATATTAGATAGTAACTCTAATTCACATGATTTTTTTTTTCTAAAAAGTACCAGTTAAAACAACTACATAAGTAAATATAAAAGACAGCGTAAGTTTATTTTTTTGTAATTTTTTTCTCCTGACTTTAAAAGACAACTGCATAAAGCACTATTATAAATCTATGGTCATGAGTGCATAGTATATAAGCATATAATTTATGCCAAAAACCATGGGGGGTGGATAACAAAGCTACAGAGGAGCAAAATTTTTCTATGCTATTGAAATTAATTTTGTATTAACTAAAATTAGATCATTAAAAATTAAGATATTAATTATAATCTACAGGACAACTGTTAGGAAAATAAAAGAAAAGAAACAGTACAAGGATTAAAATGGTAGTCTATAAAGCATATCTAATAAACACAAAGTAAGTCTGAAATAATGGGGAAGAATAAATATAGAAAACTGGCCAGGCGTGATGGCTCACAAGTGTAATCCCAGCATTTTGGAAGGCCGAGATGGGTGGTTTGCATGAGTTCAGGAGTTCAAGACCAGCCTAGCCAACATGGTGAAAAATCCATCTTTACTAAAAATATAAAAATTAACTTTGTGTGGTGGCACACATCTGTTATCCTAGCTACCGAGTCAGGAGACTTGCTTGAACCTGGAAGGTGGAGGTTGCAGTGAGCCAAGATAGTGCCACTGCACTCCAGCCTGGGCGATAGAGTGAGACTCCATCAAAAAACAACAACAAAAAAGGAAACAATAACAAAATTACAAATATAAACCTTAGTTTGTAAGTAATTATATTACATTTAAATGGATTAAACTTTCCAATTAAAAGGAAGATATTGCATAATAAATTTTTTTTAAAGTTTATAACTAACTCTAAGAGATGGAATTTAGATTCAGTGACAAAAAAGGTTAAAAGAATAGGAAAACATACACCATCTAAAGTGTAACCAAGAGAACTGGAGAGCCCATACTAATATTTGAGAATAAAATACTTTAAAACAAAAATTGTTAGCACAGATCAAAATTACTTTTTATAATTATGAAAGAGTCAACCCACTGAGAAGATATAACAATTATAAACATATATGCACTTAACAATGGAGCATAAAAGACATAAAGAAAAACTGAAAGAATTGAAAAGATAAAAAGATGATTCAACAATAATAGTTGAAGACATTAAATGGTGGGTAGCACAAGTAAACAGAAAATTAAACATACTACCAAAGACTTGCACAAACCTATAAGCCATCTAGACCAAAGAGACATCTGCAAAACACGCTCTATGTTTGTGGACATCTGTAGAACATCTGTGAAGCAGCAGAATATAGTCTTCTCAAGTGTTCCCTGAACATTCAAAATAGTTATTAGTCAATACAACAAGTCTCAATAAATTTAAAAGGTTTGACATCATACAAAATATGTTCTCAGAACAAAATGAAATAAAGTTAGAATTCAATAATAAAGAAAACAGGATATTCACTAATATATACATATTAAACAACACATTCCTAAATGACTAATGGAAAAAGAAGAGATCACAAGGAAAATAAGAAAATATTTTGAGATTAATGAAATAAAACACAATATACCAAAACTTAGGATGCAGTAGAAACAGTGTTCAGAGAGAAAATTATGACTATAAATGCCTACATTTCACAAGAATACATCTAAAATCAATGACCTAACTTTCCACTTGAGAATACGTGGACTTAGGGAGAGGAGCATCACACACTGGGGGCAGTTGGGGGGTGGGGAGGGTGGGGAGGGATAACATGGGGAGAAATGCCAGATATAGTATGCACCTAAAGTAAAAATAAATAAATAAATAAAATAAGGAACCCCTTGCTAAATAGTGTGTCTTTTTAACTGAAACATGATTTGCCACTTCAACAATGTATGCCTATATTAATTGGTAGTTTTTGAAAAGAAAAAGACAGTATATTGGCAACAGTATCAACATAGTATATTTAGCCAATAGCCTAAATAAAAAAGATGGAAGAGATGAAAAAAAAAAAAAAAAAAAAAAAAAAAAAAAAAAAAAAAAAAAAAAAAAAAAAAAAAAAAAAAAAAAAAA